>JAANSQ010000255.1:0-29651 GCA_036850885.1 Lepidocyrtinus dapeste
TTCTTCCTATTTCAAAATTTCCAAAATGGCTATGGACCATTAGTCTTGACGAAGCTCTGTACAATTTTGCTCCATGAAGTCGAGCGCATTCGATTTTGCTCTATAGTGTATTTCTGTCTTCCTATTTTGAGCAAAAAACTTAATGAACTCGACTACCAGCGCGATATATAAATCCAATTCTCTTCTAACGTGTATAATATGGTCTGACCTGAGCAATGCTAGCATTGGATAGCGCAAAAACATCGTACGATGAACGCGTCACACACACTTCAGAAAAATACTTGAATGAATGTGAGTTATAATGGCAAGAAATTAATGCTAAAATACTATGCAAACAGGATGTAATGTGAGAATGTGAGTTGCAGTGCCTATAGTCTGCCTGGGGTGGCTGATCTCTGATGATGAGTATGCGGATTACCTTTACCTATACAAAACAAAGCCTTGTATGGAAGATCATCGTGTGATGTGGATGCGACCATGTAATGATTCGATTTCGAATAGACACTGACACACAATAATAAAATGCTCTTTAGCATAAGCAATAAGCGATTTTACTAATTAAATTAGGCTGAAAATTGAAGGAAAGTATACAATAATGGAAACCTTCGAACCAATCAAGCATAAAGATAACTCCAAAACAATTCACTGTGCCTTTTCTGATTGCAATCCTTAGAATAAGCCTTTTTACACACCTCTGTTTCTGGAGTCATATAACTTGTTTACGTGCGTATTTCATACTGATACATCTAAAATATTGTTGCATCTTTTTTAATGTTTGTTAATATTTTAGTATTACATAAATCATTACATACATTAGAAAATTATTTGAATCATACCATTGTAATTAGGCTAAGGATATGATAAAAATAGCGTGAGTGTATTGCCTTACTTTTTTACCTGTGAAACTTAGATAATATAGTTTTTCCTCTGAGGGCTTTTCATTGCATTGGTTATTTAGGCTTAAGGGAACCAACTGCTTGTTTTCTCGCAGATAAATAAAATTGATGATGAACAATGGAAAAATACATGAAGCATTTTTCTTTGTTGTGAACAAAACAAACAAATCTGACTGAACGTTTTCATTATTAGCATGTTCGTTGGGTATAGCTAGTGAGAGATGAGACGATGAGAGATATGTAGTATAGATAAGTTGGCAATAGTGAAGCAATGCATCTGTGAATGTGTATTAGTGTCTCAGATGTTGGCCACGTTCCCCTTTCGCTTCCCTTCTAGGTTCTAGACTTTGTCCTTTGTCAAGGGTGTAATACATTAAAAAACATTATAAATTAAATGAGGATGCACAAAAAATATCCTCATCACATCAGATCAGACCTCTGCTCTGCTACTCCTACTCTTTCTACTTACTGCACTTTTATGTATAAGAATCATCAGTAGTTTGAGTTCGTCACATCATCATCAGCCTATCACTTTTTGAGCAAAGCTAAATAGAGAAATGAACTTTGATACACGTAGTATTTAAGTTCTCGTTCAGTTGGATAATAAAATTTGTAAATAAATGTAAGGTAAAGACTAGATTTTTTCTTCAAATTGTTGCTCACTGTGAAAATGTGCTTTGATATGTACTAATGTACCTTGTACTATAACATCACACCACCAAAAACTTGACTAACTTGAGTTAAATTGAAAAGTAACTGTGAATATGTGGACTGCTGTAATCTATCATACATATTTTGGACAAGGAAAAATCTTTTACTAAATATAAGGAACTGTAATCTTCAGTAGATTGTGTTCATTGGATGGAAAAAAACTTGTGAATGGGCTTACCATCAGCTTGGAAATTTTGGAAAAAAAAAAGTTGGACAGAAAAAGTTGTTTTCGTTGCTAGTCTATAAGTCTATACATCACTCGGATTGAAATGGGGTAGAGCTACAAAACAAAGAGTTGATAAGGTATGAATATGAAACTAATTAGTAAGTTGTTACATATTTTGTATTAGTTCTGGAACTGAAAGAAGTTAGGTTTCCACGTAAAGTCAGAAAGTCTGAGTCAGATCTCTAGAAAGAAAATTATACTGAACCAGCATAATAACTGAATCGTAAATATTTGGTTTGATATTCTCATGTACAGGGCATTGAATGACTAATTCAGAATAAGTACATATACTTTGCAATTTATCTATCTAACGCATCAAATGATTCAATGCCTAGACAATAGCAGTTATTCAAAAGAAAAATCTAATTGACTTTGGCTTGGCGTTTGGCCTGGGTTCAACTTGGCACGAGTTTGAATGAGCTTCAGTGATTGAAGCTTGACACTTGATGAACTCTCAATGTAGGCCTAGATATAATCAAATCATAGCTTGGTTAACTTTGTGCACTGTTTCTTCGAATTGTTTTTATATTGAAAAGAATACATGATTTGATAAAATTAATATTTCTTGTGTTTTGCAAACTTATACTGTAGGCGAATACGTAAAGAAGTGAAAGTATGAGTTATTTTGCGACAATCGGAAGAGTTATTGGCAACCTCAAGGGATTTTATAGCGGAATCAACGGAGCCACTCTTACTGGAGCCATCGATGTCATCGTGGTGGAGCAGCCAGATGGGACGTATAAATGTTCCCCATTCCACGTCCGGTTTGGGAAGCTGGGGGTCCTGAGAAGCAAAGAAAAGGTTAGAGTTGAAACAATGCTCTTAATTCTTTCTTTTGATGAAGTCAACTTGTGTGTATAAAAAAAGTCCATTTTGGTTTTCAAAGGTGGTGGACATTGAAATAAATGGAGTATCAGTTCCCTTGCGGATGAAACTTGGAGATTCAGGGGAGGCATTTTTTGTTCAAGAAGTTGAATCGGAAGATGAGTTGGTGGATGAGTATTTGGCAACATCTCCATTACCAGGCTCTCCAGTGTTATCAATTGAGGGTAGCCCAAGCACATCAAAGAAGGGTGACTCAGATGACTCAGAGGATGGATCTCCAGAGGTGGAAAGCAATAAAAATGAAGTGGCTATTACAATAATTGAGGATGACGTTCCTGCAGAAGGTATCACAGCTTCCAAGGATATCATCAGGCCTGAGGATGTTAAAACACGAAAAAAGAGGAGAAAGAAAAGGAGAAACCCTGGTTCAAAGGGGGAAATTAAAGTGGATCCAGCTATCACTCCTTCACCTACAACAACAAGTGGTAGTGGCGGGGAAGCATCAGATACAATTTTTAAAATGGATGAGGATCTTCCCCAAGTTGTTAAAGCTGTTCAGGAACTGGAGATTACTGAGCGAACTAATGTTACTCCACCTGCTCCAAATCTTCCACACAATCGAAGCTTCCATCGTGATTTCTTCTCAGATACGGAAGTTGAAGCTAATTCTCCCCACACTTCCCGACCTTCCACTCCCATACAGTCAGACTCTGAGTACGAATGTAGCAAGGCACAGAAGGTAAATCTTGAAATAAATTTTCCTATTAAATCTCTGCCCATGGATGTCCCATTTTACAAACTTAAAAAAACTTTGTGTATAGCCGGAAGATGAGGAAATCGGCAAGTGGGTTTGGGGCGAGTTGCCGTCAACTGTTGCGAGTACACCTGTGACGACTCCTACAACCACACCAGCATCCGGTGCCAAGATTGTCAGCGGAATGAAACCTTCCGGAAAAGGTACGCTTATATTCATTGTATTTGTCTAATGCCAAATATGCAGTTTGTTGAACTGTTTTTTCTCTACGCTTTATTTAGGAGAAGAGCAACCATTGTCTAGTGATGACGAAGGAAGTACAGGGAAAGAACGGTCTACGGAGGGAAAGTCCATGTTTAGCATGTTCTCGTTTATTAGGCGACAAAATCCTAGTGTAGCAAATTCTTCGGGCGATACTGCACCTGGGATATATTTAGATGATTTGAATTTGGAAAGCATGGATCCTGAAACTGCTGCTCTTTATTTTCCAAGCTATATGAAAGAGGTAAAGAATATTTCTTTTCATTAAAATCGACGTGTAACCATCCTTCTCAACCTATCTAAATACTTATTTTTTTTTTTAAATTTATATAGCTGCGAGATATGCCGAAACTTGAACATGATGACGATGGAGAGTCAGGCAAGGGAAGTTCTTTACCTCAGTCCCCTGCCCCAGGGTCCTCACCAAAATCCATGCATATGGGTGCTCACATGGAAGAGCATCGAACCCGACAGCGTCAAGGTATAATATCAATAGAATAGAGATGAATCATATCATATTGTTTGAATAAACTGACTTTGGTAATTTTTAAAAAATTAGATTCTGCAACCGAAACAACATTCGAAGCGATATCATTATGTGGAGGAAATCTAGGCTTGTTCGAACAATCTCAAATAACATACGACGATCTCGTAGAGAATCCCGAAATTTTGCTCAATGCCTCGCCGGATGCGATAGTGGTTAAAATGAACGGTAAATTGGTTCCTTGGTCGGCTGCTCTTCCACAATTGTTGTCCAACACGTTCTTCAAGAGACCCTTACCTTCTCACGTTTTCCAAAGATTATTGGACCAATACATGAAGAAGGATGATGTCTCTGGACATGAAAGTACCACATCTAACAGTTCCAGCAAGGATGGCTCCAAGAAAGGATACTCATGGTTCCCCTGGAGGAGATCTCAAAGCTCCAATCACAATCACCAAGATATCCCTAATGAAGATCAAATCCCATCTTCTCCAGAAAGTGGAAAAGAAAAGGAGCCGAGTCTTGGAACAAAGTCAATTGAAGGGTCACCATCTAAAGCAAAGAAAGATTTGAGTGTAGCGTTAGAAAGTAGTGCAAACGGGAAGGTGTTAAATGTGTCTTCTGTTACTTCCTCATCCGACGAGTCTGAAGGTAGCGGGGGTAGGGAAGACAAAGAAGCCAAAAACAACGCAAGAAACGCTGCAACGACGGTGGTGATGAATCCGATCTCAATTAATAATACTACACCTACGACTGCCACTACAAATAATAGTAATAACGTCTCGTCGAATGCTGAAAAGTTCAAGAAAACTCTCAGATTGACTACTGAGCAACTTGTAAGCAAAGCACACAGTGTTTTTCTATAATGATGATTCATGATATCATATACTTCTTCTGGCGGATTTGTTTTATATCTAGGTGAAACTCGGGTTAAAGTACGGACAAAATGAAGCTTTGTTCAGTGTGACCACTGCTTATCAGGGTACGACGGTGGCTCGATGCCATATTTATTTGTGGAAATGGGATGACAGGGTCGTTGTCTCGGATATTGACGGGACTATAACAAAGTCTGACGTTTTGGGTCATATTCTTCCTATTATTGGAAATGATTGGGCACAGTCTGGTGTTGCTCAGTTATTCACACAAATCCAAGACAATGGATATAAAATGCTATATTTATCCGCGCGAGCAATTGGTAAGTTCATTTCATGAGTCCAAAATGGTCCCACCTATGATTTCCTGTATTGTATTTTTCGTATTATTTGTTTTTTTTTCCGCATAAAGGACAAGCCACGAGTACTAGAGAGTATCTACGGTCTATAAAGCAGGGAGACGTCACACTTCCGGATGGACCCTTACTCCTTAATCCGACCTCTTTGATGTCCGCTCTACATCGAGAAGTGATTGAGAAAAAACCTGAAGAATTTAAAATTGCTTGTTTAAAAGATATTCAGGTACACATGCCAAACATTAAAGCCATATCACGACTATGGCTGTCGAAATGTTGCATTAATAAATTGATAATTGCTTCACTTGCAGACGCTCTTCCCTGAGAATCCATTTTACGCCGGATATGGAAACAAAATCAACGATGTTTGGTCTTACCGTGCTGTTGAAATTAACATATCTCGGATATTCACGATAAATCATAAAGGAGAACTGAGGCACGCGTTGACAAACACTTTCCAGTCTTCGTAAGTTGATTATTGTTTCTTTCCACAACCAAACGTTCCTCCATTATGCTTAATTCGTGGCTACTTTCTCGTTTCTATATTATAATCTAAATTCTGTTTGTCTCTACACAAGTGAATAATTTTCTCATTATTGTATTCTTCCTGGGCAACCTGAATGTAATATGTAGATACATTGGTCTGAGTCACATTGTTGACGATATCTTTCCAAGAATTTTTTCGTAACTTGATCACCACTTTGCAATAGGTATAATTTTCAAGTGTCCTTCACGACTTTGTCGTTAGCGTTGATTGCGTTTTTGGTGGTGTGATTTTCGTTTAATACTAATTTTACTTTTAATTCTTGTCTCTTCTTACTTACTACTGCTTTCAAAGGATTGATTTAGTTTGCCTAAAATAATTTTCTGGATTTTTTCTATGATTCGGTAAATTTTAATTGTTTTATAGTTACGTCAGCTTGGTTGAGTTGGCTGAACATATATTTCCTCCGTACAAGTCATTGGATTCGTGCTGTCAAGCGGATGGGTTCACAACGTTTGAATTTTGGAGATTACCTATACCCCTGTTAGCTGGCCAGGGGACGGAGGAAAACGTCATGGTGGATACCAAAGGAAGAGCTCGTCCCCGCTCATATACGATCGCATGACAAAATACATGCTGAACTCTGGCAGGAACCGAGACATTATATGTATATATGAATCGAAAGAATATTTAAATACAAAACACAGAAAAGCTCTTTCCTGCCACTCAGTCATACAGTCAAAATTCGAAATTTGAAAAACGGGGAAACGTCTCAATGTTGAAAATTTATATATATACTGTATAGCGCATGTTTCTCATTCTCATAGTGGCGCACGTTGAATTTGCTTTATGTTCTTTCGTTGAACAAATAACTTTTACAGTTTTTTGCAATACAAATCGTGACGGCAATTCAATCTTCAATTTATCGTTCCTTTATAATATTTAAGTGTGATATCTCGTGAATAAGATTAAATCGTATCGTATCGTCCTGTTCTTCTTTTACTCTTTTGAAAATAATTCATAAAAAAAGAAAAGCAAAAACTTAGAAAAATGATTTGTCTGTTTGACGCATTTATTGAGAGACTCTCGTGTAATTAATGAAGGGATTATTTCAATTGAGATCTATCCTATCTAGTTAATGTACATGGAAGCACAAAGTATAAATACAAAAAGAAATAACTTTAAATTATTAGCGATTGGCTGAATGTGCAACTAAAGTGTGGATAATTGATTACGATGTTGAGTTGATTTTTTCACGAAAAAAATTAATGAATCATATTAAGCGACATGCAATATTTATAGAGAGATGTGTAATTTCTAATTTATCAATGTAATAAAAAAATATTAAATCCGGAATTATCTTTTTGATTTATATTGTGTCTTCAATACACCTCGCCAATATCAGTCTGGTGGAGTACTTGGTTTCATTGATTTTATTTTGGGCTCGATTCTTTGGTCATCGCTATATTCATCTGTAAATAGATCATAATTCAATTCGGAGATAAAATAATTTTACTAGATTTGCATAAATAAAATGACGAAAGTATACCAAGGAGCAAAAACAATTTCATAAAATAATAACTTGTTTTAATACATTGTTCATGATCTCACAACAAAATAACGCCAAACCTTGTATCCATCTGCCTTATCGTAACTTGATAACAATGCGCGACTTTTCCTCAAAAAAGAGAAAATTTCATACAATAATTCCGACATTTGTACAGCTTTTTAACTAAATGTATCATCTCTGATAATTATTTTCTTCATTAACTAATAAATTTAAACTAAGTTGTATTAAACCTGAAAATAAAATAGTACCTCGAGGTCTGGTTAGGCAGGCGATTTGAAACGTTTTTACAAAATGCTCGCATTCAAAGATCAACGCGGTTTATTCATATTGTACAAGATGAGTGGAGTTTGGCAAAATTCTAAGGTAAGTATCTACAGTTTCTACCATACAAAGACTCATTTTTAATCATAATTAAATGAAGGACGTAGAATATTCATAAAAATAATGTATGTTGTATAATAAACTAGAGATACATAAGAGACGTTGATAGATTTGCAAATCAGATTTTTTTGTTTAGTTATATACTACTAACTTGGCATTTCTAATAAAAGTTGTTGTTGTTTTATCTCTCGTGAGTCAATGTGTCACAGGTTTTGTGGAATTTTTTTTACAGGTACACAAATCAGTTTGTTTAAGCATTAACATTTACAGACACAACAACGACTCTAATAACGCCTTTTCGATTCGATTGGTTGCAGATTTTAGTAAAAATATATTTATTCCATTTCAAGTCTATGGTATAATGGTAGTCGTAGACCAACTTCAATTTAGCATCGATTTTAGTTGAAAGTCATGTGGATGCGTTTTTCCATAAGTGTATATATTGTACAAAGGATTCATAATAAAAACATAAAAATTAATTATTATAACAAAACAAATAATAAATCGTTTATGAAAATAGGAAACACTAACTTTACGCCTTTCCCATTCCATCTATGCTACATTTTTGTGGAGTAAAACATTAGAAGACTTATTTTATAAAGCATTCTCTTTCAAGGGGGGCATATGAGAAGGCACGTTCAATCACCTTAACGAATTTTTTATGGGACATACATTGGCTAGATAAACATTCATTAATTAATATAAACTGTTATTTAAATAACTTAACTAAGGTACATAAATCGTTACCTTTACTCTAGCAATTAATCAAAAGTTTGATTTTAATCATAAAGTTGACTAACTTTTTCTACTGTAAGGTTAAAACTAAGATTAATGTACTGAATAATCCTGACCATGATATCCAAAAGAAAACTGATGGAGAAAAAAGTCTTTTCCCAAATTCCACGTGTCTATCCTACTCTACTCTAATTGAAAACATTTCATTTCACAATCAGTTACAGTTGATTCCATTCGGCAGTAGCTTTGCTCAATAAGAGTGAGCTGAATAAATGAGGAAGCTACTGGTGCTACTTAACCTAAATGGATTCCAGTCATTGTAAAAACCATGCTCATGCCAGCTAGAAACAGTTCGCGTCCAAGATATATTTTTCAAATCAGTCATATCAAGTTTTTCAGGCTTTTTTCCTCGACTTCTTTCGAATAAGAAGACCAGGAATAAGAGTTTAAGGTACCTTTTTTTTACATTATATACACCAACGAAAGATTCCATAATTCCAGAAAGAAATTTTATAACACATTGGAAACTATTTTTCCCTCAAAATGAGCTAAACTTGGTTTAGTAAAATACTTGGTTTATATTTAAGTGTGCGACATGAAATCAATGTGTCATTCCTTCTAATAAATTTCATTTCTTGAATTGTTCTTGCGAGTCTCAAAAAATATAATTATATACAATATTTGATGATTGCAGCTCTTAAAAAGTAAAATATGCATCAGTACTCCAAAAAATAACACGTTAAACAACGTCTATCGCAAACTTCTCCTCATAAATACATTTTTCAACAAAAAAAGAGACGCGGATGATTACATCGAATTAAAGCTGTCGGAGTTATTTCTCCTTTAAACTCACAATAAACTTTAATTATGGTACTACTACAGTATTCACAATACTAGACTTAAACTCTTTAAAAAGTCTGAAATTATTCTGGTAGATAACATCTAGAAATTAAAGCAGCATTATTGTTCAAGCAGATTCTTACACATAATCAACAACAGTTTAACCTATTTTGAAATGAATAAAAGTTTTAAAGTATATAAAATATTTAAAAAACTGATATACTCTTTATACAATATATAAAACTGGTTAGAGTTTTCTGAAAATTGGAAACCATACTATATGTATACTATACCACGCGTATGTAGGCTTTTTAAATGCGAGAGAGAGAAAAGTAATAATTCGTTTCCAGCGAGCTATTACAGAGACCGTCTCAAAGAAATGTATCCGAGAAGTCTAAAGAGAACAAAAAAACCTAACAAGAAGATTGTGTGACTCCAATCAGGAATTGTGAAGCCATCCTTATCTCTGTTTAGTAGATCTTCCACTGCTACGTATCTCGGTCCGGATTCTAGCAAAGTTGAATTTACATTACAGCTTGGAAACTGGGACACCTCTGCGCAAACAATCCGATCACCCAATTTGTATTCCAGAAGCTGCATGTTTCGGAAAGCATGGTACACTAATGAGAGAGTTTTGAGATACGATGGAATCTGTAGACAAAAAAAAATAGACCAAAAGAGGGATTAAAAATTTGCTCGAGGTATTATTAATGTTAGGCTGTATGTTTTTGATGTTGAAAATAATGAACCAATATTAGTACAAATAGTATTGAAACCTAAGAGTTTTAATCTTTTGTACAAGCATTAAAAACTTGATTCAGGAATATGCTTTTATTTAGGATGAAAAATGAAATATTACTACATGTAAATAATATTGTATGCTCAATTGAAGTCATTGCTCCGTCTATTAACTGAATCCCTGGAAATCTCTTTTTCCAATTTATGCATGCCTAATCAGTTTCCATTCAGTAAAGAAAAGTATCAAACTGCTTGAAAGTATACTTACATTGTTGGCGAGATACCCTCCCAAAAGTTGTGCTCCTAGAGTGAAGAGAGCTGCCGCAGTGATGGAAGCACTAAGATCGAGAGCTGCGCCGAAAAACAAGCCTGCACTTTGCGCCGCCAATGAAGAAAGGATTTGGATGAATAAGATGCCAAAAAAGGAGGCCACGCTCCCACCCAGGAGGGGGTAAGCCACGGTGAAATATACTGAAGGAAGAATCATTACGAGGGGTGCTTCACCAATCATCTTAGCCCTGTAACAATATTGAATTACTTAATATGTAAATGAACTGTCTAAAGTTACATTAAGCTTGAAACAAATAAAGTAACTGAATAGGCTAGAGGTTTTCATTTTTTTGCAACAAACATCTTTTTCGTACAATTTTTTTTTATCAAATAACTTACATGTAGTAAGCTGAAAGACGATATGCTCCGGACATTCTCTCCTTTTCTACAACTGCCCTTTCGCTGGGAACTGTAGAAAGTTTTTTCGAGAAATATGGTAAATGTGGTATTGTTAAAAATGCTTAACGATCTTATCAGGTTATGAATTGGTATTCCAGGAAAAGTTTTTATGAACTTACAAGAACCGAGAGCTCCAAACAAAGCAAACAGCATCCAGTAAGTGGACGAGAAAAACATCCATCCTTCCAGATCTGTTAATGCTTCTTCAGTCCGTTCGGTCTGGGAATTTCAATTTTTAACAATCATGATCAAAAGGAGACAATTCGTGTTCAGGGAATTTAAAAATAATATTCAAAATATAAAATGTCGTATTTGGGTATTTATCAGTCATTTGTGATGTGATTTACATATATTCTAATTTAATTTTTACCTTTAGCCAAACAAGTCCAGACATTATTGCAAGAGCAACGGTTTGCAACCAGTTCAACTTAGAAAGCATTTTTGGTCTAGCTTCCCTAAAATTTCTTGCAGCCAGTACCCGTATCTGGGTGAAAATTGAGGTGGGCCATGTCGCTGCAACAGATTCTGTAGATCTCCTAAGCATCTGATTACCATTAAAGTCATCGCTGATATCGCTTTTGGCCGAAGTGATTTGTAAATGGAATGTATTTAGGTGGTTTTTCCAGCAAGTTAATATCCTTGATTTCTCACTTTTCAATTGATCCACTATAAAAAAAATTAATAAATAAATTGGAATTATTAAATACGACTGGAATTTTTCTCTTTGTGAAATGGTCTAAGAGATTGGAAAATCTGTAAAACTTACGGACAAAATCTGCTGGATTATAATTCGGAGCTATGTGCAATCCTAAGGACGCGAAATGTGTGATGACGTGCGAGGCTGGGCCAAAGTATGCAGTCTGAAATTTTTTTTGTAGAAGTTTAAAATTTAAAGTTTCTCATAATACCCCATGCATGCCAGGTTAAAGTAAAAGCTAAACTAATATACACAAAAAATGTATTCAGAGAAAGAGAAGAGAATAGAGAGAGTTTGTATTCAGATCACGGAAATTGATATTTTAAAATTATAAAGTCAAATTACTTTACCTGTCCATCTTGAAGAAGGAGCAAACGATCGAATAAATGGAATATTTTGGAAGATGGCTGGTGGACAGCAACCACGACACTTTTTGCTTCTTTGTACGCATAATTTTTGAGCATTTGCATAAGATGAGCTGCAGTACAGGAGTCAAGCGATGAGGTAGGTTCCTGGAAACCATAAAAATACAAAAATATCAAACAATCTCGAACAATCTTTCCGCAAATGTTCTCGGAGATATTGTGGATTGGCAGAACTGTCAGTTTTGTTAGGGCAGGCTAATTTACCATTGACCCCTATTATTGTCTTGAGACAAGTCAGTAATCTGCTCTTTGTTCATTCAAGAGAAATCAAATCTGTATCGAGGCGCCGATAAAATCTTAATTTTCAGTAATACAAGTATATCTAACCTCGATCCATTCAAATACTCTGAAAACTAAACAGTTGGAATCCTTTTTTAAATCCGTTTCAAAGATTCTACTTTTGTTTTGCTTTTATGACGATGGAAATTAATTTCGTCGCGTTCCGTAATATAATTTATGATCTGCTTTGTTCAGAATTATTAGATATTAGAATATTTTGGCGCCGACGTCATCTACCGACTAATCTCTTTACACCCAGGAAAATCATCGCCCCATCGGCGACAAAACAAGTTATTCCAAAGACGTGGGATTAACATAATCGAAATCACTTATAAACGTACAAGGAAATGGGATTAAAAGTTCTTTGGCTTATTTATCAAAATCATTCTAAGAAGACGGATGTTTAGAATAAATGATAATCCTTTATTAATGGAACTTGTAAAACAAGCAACTCCAAGACCTTCTTAAACGTTTTTGCAGATGAATGTAAGCACAATTAACTAAAGCTCTTCACCATATCATAAAGCCATTGCTCTTTCCTTAAAATAAATCTAAAATTTTATTCCTACCAGCAAAGTCTAAACCAGACATGACTGAATCAGAGTTTAGGGAAAAGACATGTGGCCAGGAATTGAAATCTAATCAACATTAAACGGCAAACTTTGTTTTGCGTGCATGAATAACCAACGCTGTTTATATTTAAGTAAAACCCTACCCTACCTACATAACATTTGCACAATACATTATCATATCGGAAATGACTCTTACATCATGTATCGTTGCGGTTTTGGGATGCACTCCTCGGTGCATCTGTATTTCTTTATGCTTAATTCACCAATATAAAAGATCCATAGGTGAATTAGCTATTTAGTTGATGTTTTCACATATTCCTGATAACCTACTTGGGGCAATTTGAAAAGGCAAACAAACGAAGTACTAAAGATAATGCAAATTTTTGAGCGCAATCCAGGAAAGAAATATATTACACAAGTACCAGTGCACCCATATTTCATTCCGATCTGTTAACTCCTGAATTGGGCACGTGAACAAGTAGCACGGGTAGTGGACTTTAAATATCAAATCCAAACTTTTTCCAAAATTTACAAATAACATCCTTTTAGCATGAGAGTTATTGTGTATTGGGCTCCTTTGTGTATTGCAAGATCAAAGGGAAGTAATAAATTACGTGGTTGACAAAATGGTAATAGTTCAGTGTCTGTCTATGAGTGCTTTGAAAAACATACATATAATTTTAAAATAATAATCCGATTCAAGCAATCAAATTTAATACTTATTGCATTCATATAAACCTCAGAATAAAATCAGACGTGAGACATATTTTATGGCAAATAAACAAATCATTTAATCCTCTGGCTGGTCTCCTTCCGAAATCCACCTAATTTGGAAAGACGGGACAACAACCTTTTTAGGCAGCCACGCATCCGTTTTCTGTTTCCAAAAACGTGATCTCGCAGTTATAGTTAGTGATGAATCGACATCTTGACTCCATCATTATTTACTACTTCTTGTAGTCAGAGTCAGGGAAAACGGTTCAACGTCTCCTCACTTTTAATTTCATTTCCCCTACGTAAACTACAAACAAGTTGTGCTTCGGAACGCCAAGGAGGATATATAACCATATTATGCAGATACATTAGAAAAGTTAAGCGCATCCCATTAGAAAAATCTGGTTGAAGTATTGTTAGGAATTTCAAATATGTACTGCTTATATTTTTGGAACAGTGAGGCTTGTTTCAAGCACGAGTCTTGTCTGTTGAATAAAACATGCTTTAGAGGTGAACACATAGTAGAAATGAATGACATAACAAAAGTTGCCATCCAAAACTTTTACTCTGCAATTTATGTTGTTTATCCAAGTTTTCTTTGCCTTCCTCCCATTTTCGTGCCATGTCTTGAGATACGCTGTCCCATGACATGCTAAATAGCATAAACAGTTTTTGCACCAGTTTTTTTCAGTCCATTTATTTCGCTTTAATTAAACTTCTGCAAGAAAATTGATTAATTAAGAAAAGCTTGACTCAATTTACAAAGACTGACGAGCTTTTTTTCTTCCAAAGTTTTCTTATTAGCTAAACTTAATTTGTAATTTTATTTTTATGTTGCCTTTTCAAAATACTGCTATTAACTATAAGGCCCAGAAAACAGAGTTTTTCTAAAGATAAATGTGTCACAACTGCAATTGCAATGGTCTGTGAAATACTATGTGATCATGTTGGATAATTGCTTGTATAATATTTAGATAAGAGAGTGTCCTGTATTCTAAATATTCTGACAAGTTCATCATTTCAAAATACAATTTACTTGTGTTAGCCTCTTAAAAAGAAGACAAATAAAGAGGGTAGTCCACCAACAAAAAACTTCATAGCCCTTCTTTTCCACCATTTTACAACTATAATTTTTTTATCATTCTTTCGTTTTTCCATTTTGCGAATCCCCAGGCCAAATAGATCAGCGTATTTACTTATGGTTGATGTCAGCTAAAACTGCAGTTCTGTCTTGCCTTGTTACCCAGAATGTTTATACAAGTAACGAACGACACATTGGATTTTGTAGGACGAAACAAAAAAAAAGTATGTAAGTATGCAAGTAATAAAGTGTGTAAGTAAACAAAGATCAATGAACTCACATCGATGAGCAAAACACTGGGATTGGTAATGAGTTCACACGCTATACTCAGCCTTTTCTTCTCGCCACCACTGAGTCCTCGCTTCGCCAAATCGCCAATGACTGTGTTAAAAAAAATAAAATATGAAATTAGACATTTGACAACATCACATTTAATAAATTTCCTGTAATCTTCTTACAGAAAATATAAGCGTCATTATATTAAGCTCAAGCTGGAACATTAATTCCTGGAATATTTACATTAATTTTGAATCAAGAGGAGACATGAGTTTTTTCGGTTAGCCAAGTACCCAAGTCAAGTCTTTCACAGTTTTGTCAAAGCGGATTAAGTAGTTTATAATGAGTTTTTCAGTATGAATAGTATATATGTATCCCAAACAAAATAAATATTTATGCGTTGAGTTCAGCAAACTTGCAAATTTTATTATCCGAGTCAGAGGCAAGTGAAAAGAAGGTTTTCGAAGGTTGTTTTTCAAACTGGAAGAGGGCTGTGAAATTAATCATAGGAAAAATAAATTTTGGATTATAAGTTTAGGAGTAAACAAGACATTAACGTAAGATCGTGCTTTATGGCTTAAGTTGCGAAGGAAGTACTTAAGTATCAAAACGTGTGGTCTTCACAAACAAGAATCTCTTTGTTCGAAATGAGTAGGGTATCCTCTTCCCACAGCCACGTCACACAAAGTATGGGGGATCAAACAGTTTGGAATCTTCAAAGAGTTATAAAATGAAGGCGTTCATTATGCCACTAATTGTGTACTTTTCGCTTACATCTTGATGAAGTCATTGTGCCCTTTACGATTAACTTGGCCCTTTAATACGAGGCTGTTTGTGCAATCTTGCGATTTTTTTATCCCTTACAAAGTTGTTTGCTACTAAATTACTCCTTTATGCTTTGATATGAAAACTTATTTGTGCAAAATAATACTCATGTTGATGATGTTTGGTCGTGCAATTTTTATGGGGGCTCCAGTTCAACCCCTCAAAAGTTCAAGCAGATTTTTCATCCTTGGCCATCGAGCTACTATAACGGAGTAAGATTTGAAGATCTGGAATCTAGCTTAATTTGGAGCTATGTAACATTGATTTCGATTACATAAGCATTATCAGAGATACTCGCACTGCTTTGATTGTCTCCCATATTCAGTATCGCTCTTTGTTGTCTATATACATGACTCAAAATATTAAATAAAACGAGGTTTAACCAAACTCAATATTAACAACAATAGGTACAAAAAAATTATTCTGTCTCAAATATCGCATTATTTTACCTGTTACTGCATTACAAATGAGAGATGACACAGCAGAATTTGATATTTAAATATAATACAGGTTGTAAATAAGACATGTTACATGTGTTCATAAATAGCTCGTAAATATTGATCTGAGGTCCTCTAAGCAAATCTCAATGACTCAATGCAGCTGTCATTTATTCGTAGCGTGTGTAGCTAAAGTTCATTAAATATAGACAGTTTCGGTTCCTTTGTATTTTAAATATCTGACTAATTGAAAAGGTACTTAATCTGCAATTCCTTGCAAATCACAACTGAACCTACTCATCCTTATTTAAGATTATCTGTTTTTACGAAGCTCATCAATGTAACTAAAACTGTTCCACCAAGATTGTCGTTTCGCATCTTTCCCACTCTGCTGAACTTGTTTTGTGTATGGTGTAATATGTCAAGTTGACCTAGATTAGCTGCATTAGCCTCCCTTTTTGCACGTACGCCACAGAGACGCCAAGCTAATTCTTTGTTGTTCGTCCCTTTAACTTTCATTTATCCCATGGGTTATTCTAAGAAAGAACATGGGAAAAATGTGATTGGGACTCCACTTACAAATCACATCAGTCATTTGCTCACATTTTACTATTGTTACTTCTCAAATAATACAAAACCAATCAAGAAGTTTTTATACCTACGTAATTGAATCTTGTAATCTATCAGTTCTTTTGTACCTCTACCAAATGGCCTTCTATAAGCAGTGACTAAATATATGCTTTTATTTATCAGCTCCTCATTTATAAACTGACCATACGGTAGCTCACAGGTCATGAGAGAAAATTTGTGACACACCCTCTGAGTGTTTGCATATAAGCCAATTAACCTAACACAATCGTGTTAATCGTTGGCAAATTAAAAGCGCATGATATGAATTGATCTACAAAAAAAAAAAATTTTTTTACTAATTAGTATAAAGCATGAGCATTGTGATTGTATGCTTAAAAAGACTCATAACTGACCATACGGTAGCTCACAGGTCGTGAGAGCAAATTTGTGACACACCCTCTGAGTGTTTGCATATAAGCCAATTAGCCTAACACAATCGTGTTAATCGTTGGCAAATTAAAATCGCATGATATGAATTGATCTACAAAAAAAATTTTTTTTTACTAATTAGTATAAAGCATGAGCATTGTGATTGTATGCTTAAAAAGACTCATGCTAATGACTCATTTTTATCTCAAGCTAACCGTCACCGACAATTTTAAATACAAAGGTACGCCGACATGACATAGCACGAGGTTGTAATTAGGTTTACACATATATAAGCAATAAGCACTTAAAATTGAGAAAATATTAAGATAAAAACTTACTTGTGTCTTGGCATCTTCGTAGATCGAGAGTGTCGATAATTTCCTCAACTTTCTCCAACTTCTCTAATCGTGAGAATTTCCGATCGGGAAGTCTTAACAAGGCTGTGTACTGAAAATTTTATCAAACATGCCAAATTATGAAAATCATCAAAAAAAAGGTTTTACTATAATATCTCAGAACACGGTTATGCAAGTGCACAGCATTGCTCAGAGTAAGTAAATGAAAATTGTTGCAGATTACTATAAATCACTCAGTATTTTAAAGTAGATACATGGTGGATTTTTTATATGCCGTTATGGGAGTTACTATGTACTACCTGCCTTGTTATTATTATCACACATTTCATCAGCCTCTCAAAATTTCAAAAACGAAGAGCGACCCATGTCCTACATACATCAGAATAGATACTTGAAATTACTGTAAACAACAAATGACACCTCGATCACGTTGTTAATTGCAAAAAGGCGAAAATTCTAAAAAAAATGTCGAACACACAAGTCTTTTCAACGTTACATAGTTTAGCCTGCAGCAAAAAATTAAAATCCTTAGCAAGGATATTTCCTTCCGATGAATTAAGAGCGAAGGGGAAGCAACTTGTCCTTTTAAAAACATTCTCCTATTATATCATCGTCACGTTACCTTTGCCAAGTTGTTTAACAAGTTTTACTCAGCACATCACATAAACGATAGTAATAATGACTACTTCCGTAACCCTTTCTCATTGTTGCATCAAAGTAGAGAATGGATAATGAGAAAGCCATCAGTACTGTAGACAGCTCAATTTTTTAGAATGAATGTGTTCTGCAGCAGCTTCTTAGATTGCTTACGACATTTTGATCGAGAAGGGACTTGAATTTCATTCATTTACGCCTAAATGGACACGAGCGTTAAAAAAATGTAAGCTTTTGTGTACGTGACCCAGTCAATAATACAAACAGGTAATGAAATGTGGGAGAAAATTTTGTACTGACAGATAAAGATTTTTTTTTCTGCATGTGCAACCTGCATTTTATGAGTTATTCTGTCTTTGCTGATCTTGCTAAAGTCTTTGGGTTTCCCATGCACTCGTAGTTCTCGATACTACCTCTTCTAAACTGCTTCTTCTTTAGCTAAGGGATTTCCTTAAAAAATTTCTCTTTTCAAAAAATAAAACTTTTCGTCCTAATACAATAAGAGGCAGTAGTAAGGCGCAATGGAATTGAGTATATGAGCATGATATTTGAGTTGAATACATTAACACAATTTTGTCATTGATGGGTATTGTTCTAAAAAAATATTTTGTTGCTTATACTGGTACGGTTAGGTACATACGAGAAAATATTTTTTTATTATTGTAGCCCACTTACCACAAGAGTCTGCTTCAAAGTGAGATCGGCAAAAAATACGTCGTGTTGGAGCACATATCCTATTTTTGAACGGCGAAGTCTCTTACACAAGTTTTCTCCATTCAGTCGCACACTTCCAGACTCTAGCCGAATTCTTCCAGAGAGAGCATTTAACAGACTTGTTTTGCCACAGCCGGTTTGCTACAATTATAGATCAAAACAAATTATTAGAAAATTATAATGGGCAAAGCAATTAAAGATTTCTTGTGAATTGAGGGATAATGGATGTTTTCGCTAATTATTTTTTGAAATATTGTTTTGATCAAAATGAAATAAATGCAACCTACGCAAGGAATAGTAATATTCGATGAAAACATTCTCACTGAAATAATTTAACACAAGGGCTTTGTTTCAATTATGATCGCCTATTTGCAATATCCAAACGTGAGACATGCACATAACAATTCATCAATAAATAGCGATTGAATATATTTTCATAAGCAATTGAATGCGAGAAGTGGGCCTTGGCAGTATGATTGTATGTTAGATCGTAAAAGATTTCCATTCCTAACGAAAGTAATAGATAGCAAGGAATTATGCGAGTTGCATGCCTTGCCACGATACAAAACCACTTTTGGTAGGATCAATTTGCCAGTTTACTTTTACGGTAAATAATATGACCTACAGTTCCAGTTCAAGGTTAGCTTTTAACTAAGGGAAACTTTTAACCATCTCTTTCTGAGACTAGCCCAGAAATAAATTTTATAATGACTGTTATGCGTTTCCCCCTCCGTAAATTTATTACTTTAGTCAAGCATTTATTGCCAATGAACTCTTTCGAGGGTTTCTGAGACTTTGGGATTGTTAGAATTAAGGAAGTTAAAATAATAAGTGTTTAGAACGATTTCTACACTAGGAGTTTTCTAAACCGTGACTGTCAATTTAATTTTGAACGGTTTCACAACTTAAAACTGGTATGCCTAAAATAACAAAATTGATGTAACCAGCGTAAGGAAAGGAACGACGAGTAAAAATGTTTTTCTTGACATGCTACTAGTTTTCTTTTTCATTTATGGCTTTCTGTAAGAATCCAACCATGTTTTTGCACAAGCTCGTCATTTATTCTCACACCCAAACAAATCTCTTTTCTGGGTTTTTCGAAAACCTCATAAAACCTGGGACTTTTCTAACCTCCATGAACACTTATGGAGAATTTAGGAATTTGAAAAACATATCATGAATCTTTTCCATGATGCTAGAAGAATGCTTTTTGCTCTTTTTTTTGTAACTACGCTTTAAAGAAAATATTACCTACGGAATAATACCACTGACTTCACCTTCAGCTCTAATCCCATCATACTTTTTGCATAATACCCTATTCACAAGTACAAATACAGATTACAAATTAGGGTACCTATGTGCTTGTGGTGGTATCTCTAATTACTGCAAAAGTTTCTACCTTAACATGCCTATGTCGGTTTAGAATGTGTATAAAACTCCTCCATCATAACAATGAAAGTAGCGCAAAAAAGTTTTATGTTTTTGTTTGTTAAATTTTCAGTAACTATATGTTTACTAAGATTTACGATCTCTTTTAAGTAAGCTATAAGGTTTACCTCTGTTTAAGAGTTTTTTTGCAGTGTGTTATTTGCAAAGAGAGGCATTGGAATGGGAAAAAGGTCGAACTTCCACTCCCACCAGTTCCTTATTTCCTTTCGTCGCAACAACCATTTGGACCCTTTTCAAAGGACACAGAGCTTTGTCAGAGAATTTTTGCCGTGTCAACCAAAACTCATTGAGGAAATCATATTTTCAAACAAATTCCATTCTCCTATAGTATTGCGCATAAACCTTGTAGCTGGATAACTCTTGAAAAATAACTATGACGAAGGCAATCGTAAAGGTAGACAAGACATTAAAAAGCCTCATCATCATTATAATTTTCATGTGCTAAATTGTAAAAAATTTTGATAGGTGCCATATGGATAGAAAATGAGCTTCTTGACGATGTTTGCGTTGAAATAGCAATTTATGACACTTAAACGAAAAAAGCCAGTATGGAAGCGTATAGAAACCCGTGTGTGCAGCCTATTGGTTTCCATTTGCACAGTTATCTTGCACGCTTCTTAGGAGATCTTTTACCAATGGATCGGGTTTATGAGTAATCGCTGGCTGAAGTTGTTACGTTGTGTTGTACTCATCCCAAGTGAGATTTTTCTATAGGATGTGTTATTTTCAACCAATTCACACAAACTGCTCATCTCGAAAAAGTGCTTTTATTTAAAAGACGAGTTCATGGCCATACGATGGCTTGCTTGTTAATGTTCGTATATAAACACTTTTATTATGTATCGTTTGTAGCATTTTTACAACTTAAGATTCGAATCATCGTTTGCTTATGATTTTTTTTGCTATTGTGTCCACTCGTTTTGAAGCGGAGTGTGTGATTGAAAGAAACAGTATACTTACAGTGCATGGTGCATAAAGCTGTCTTTCAGGGATGCATTGTGTGCAAAATATGAGAGAGGAGAGTCAGCGAATAAAGTGTTTTCTTGATGCTCATCATGAAGTTACGTCTCGCGAACTTCGCTAAATATATTTCTACTTGAGAATAGGAGAAGATCATTGCTTTCAAACAAAATGGGCTCCAAGATCTGATTCATGAACACATGGATTTTAGGAAATGGGAAAAACAAGTATAGTTTCGTATGTCAATAATATATCCAGTAACACTGTAAAAAATTATATTTGCAAGGTTTGCAATATTTTTGAGGGAAATTAAAGCGATACTTTGTTTATAATGGGAAAACCTTGGTGTAAAGTTACTCTCGGTGTACGTTGCTCATGACGTAATGTAAGGAATGTAAAATAAAAAGTTTTTTAAACTTACCCCCATCACAGCCAAAATTTCCCCCGGTTTCACCTCCCCTGAGATGTCTGAAAGCACGAAGCTGTTTCCGGGAATAGAACTCGTCCTTAGGTTATTGAATGAGAGTTCACATGAATTCTCATGATCTCGGTCCCTCTCGCACCTGCAGAAACAAAACAAATTCTTATTAGAAATGCTTGTAGCAATCAAAGAACGTCTAGCGGAACGTTTTCAGCGAAAAGTGCCTAAAGCCCACGATATATCTTTGTTTGCGTTATGTAATTTACGAACTGTATCCGTGAAAAAAATTATAAGCTCCTGCTTTCTACATTATATGCTAAAATAACACACCTTAAAATCCATGAAAACTTCCCAAAATCCATCCAGGCTGTGCCAAACACATAAGTACTCATATTGAAAGTGTTCTGTATTAAAAGGGCTGAATACCAACTGTAAGGAGGAAGCACTCAGCGTAACAAAACACTAGCTTACACTTCTATGAATCAAGTTAAAAGGCACGTTTAATACAGAAGCACACGTTCTTTTCCCTGGATACTTAGAAAAGGATCTTGCAGGCGCCGGGTTACTATGAACTTGTTGCTCATCAAAAGTTCAAAAGGTTCATTCTGGAAATTTACGTAGTTTAGAGTTTATCAATACCTTGGTTCTATCTTTTTACCAGAATCTTAGTGATTATTGCGCCGTAAACAAAGGTCAAATAATCAAAAAAATCCTTTAGTCTAACTATACTTTTTCCTCATGTGTTTTTGCTTAAAACTGGACACGGGATGAATGTTTCTCACTTGAAATATTCGTCAATGTCATAGACCTTCTTGATGGAGATGACTGTGCATACACACAACTGAGAATGAGTGGGTGAAATCTTTTTATATTAATAATACAGATACTAGTAAAAAAATACTCAAGTTGTAAATATGCGATTTATAAGTGGACTTTCTTATGCGAAAACTTTTGCCAAAAAGTTGGGAAAAATTGCTACCGCTGCTTTGGATTCTGCAATAATTGTACTGTTTTACAAGTCAAAGACTAAAATGGAACTGAATAGCTGGGGAAAAGGCTATGATGGTACGAAGCTTTGGGTTCTCGTCATGCTTCTGTCTTCTATGCACGCCTTGTCTTTTCCTTTTCACAGCTCTTTTTATGATGCTGGCAAAACAGAAAAAAGAGCAAAAGAAGTACTGGATTTGAAAAACCTGCTGGTATATTTTTTCTCGTGGAGGAGAAATGATGGCAGTGCAAAGATAATCATGATCAAGTTCATGCAAACTAATTGTAAAGGAGTGAGAAAAACGCTTCTGCACAATTCTTTTTTGGATACATTGGACAGCATTATTATTACATCCTCCTTTTTTCATGAATGTACATTATTCACAAGAGCATCATTGTGAAGAGGGTATAGTATAGGTACAATCATTGAACCAGGCTTCTCAGTAAATAATTTTCGCTGAGATATCTGCATGTACCTACATCAATATAGACATATCACGCAATTCCCGAATAGCTAAAATGCATGAATTTGAATTTCAAAGATGCTTGTGAAAAGAGAGATTAACGTCATCATCATCTCTCTTTCTCACATCTCAGCCTTAAAATAAGGATGCACTTTTTACACAAGTGAAATAACCGGAGTTTCCTCTGAAAGCAAGTCTCAGTCAGTAATCTCCAACAGTGAAGCGTTTATGCATTTTGCAGAATTGAGACAAAATAAATTCTATTACTTTCCTTCTACCAGTTCCGACCTACCATGATTAATAAAAAACGCCTTATTTCAAATTTCTAGATGGAAAATGACTATGAGTGTAAAACATGCATGGGTTGTGTTGTCGTGGATTGGTTTTATTATCTTACGTAAAAAATGTTTGGCAAACAGGATCAGATCAAAAGTCAAGATGTATACCTAATGAAACATGCTTTTTTGAGGTAAATAGTTGCAATAAGTATTCTTCTGAACAAGTTAGGTGGAAAAGCTAGTAGGATGAGGTAAGGTGAGTAACACGTCATTTTTCCAGGGAAAAATTCCCATATTTTTTAGCTCTACTGTGACTGACCCTTTCTCTCAGTTACGTAAAAAGTATTTTGAGTTTCCTTTTTAATATGCAGCTAGATCCTTACGTACTCCTACTTTGAATCGTAATATTTAATGATGTTTATCCTTTTCAGTACAAATTTCGGTTTCTTCATTGGTCATGTAACACATTTGAAAATAAATAGTTGCGAAAAAGAAAGATCCCACTTAAACCGGTCCC
The DNA here is from genome assembly GCA_036850885.1 of Lepidocyrtinus dapeste. Classification (NCBI taxonomy): domain Eukaryota; kingdom Metazoa; phylum Arthropoda; class Collembola; order Entomobryomorpha; family Entomobryidae; genus Lepidocyrtinus; species Lepidocyrtinus dapeste. Next base: position 23,968 of record JAANSQ010000255.1, read on the forward strand.
ACTACCACACATTTTATGTGTATCAAGCGACGCTGCGTCCTACTTCACTATTGTGTATCCCTTTTTCAGGCCCAGACCTTCATTCCGTTCCTGAGTCTCCTCATTTTCTCATAAAAAAACAGAGTGACCCCAATTACACTATTTTCTACTCTTGCTATCTCTCATCGGATGACGGTGCTTTGAATTTTGAATTATGAAAGAGAAGGGGTGAAGGGTAAAATGCGAAATCCTTTTAAGGTTAAAAATTTTCTCTGCAGGAACGAACAGTTGGGTTACAAAATTGCTACTTGGGTAGAACTATTGATAAGGAATCAAAATTATATGACTCTTTTCAATTACTTGCATGCACCACATACCCCCAAGCTCTTATTACTAAATCATAAACAAAAGTGAGTTATAGAAATATGGTGCAATTAGATAACTGCATTCAGAGTGACGCGCAGTGGTATTGACTTTCATGGGTGACCTATTAACATTGACTTTGAAAAAAGGAATGCATGCTACATTAACTGACAAATAAATTCTTGGGGTCTTGTGGTATGTAAAGTGTTTCCGATTGCGAAGATCAAGGCTAAACCATTGACATTGGCACCTTAAACCTATTCTTTAACATGTGAAGCTTGCATGTGTCAATATTCGCATTTATTTGGATTATAATTGCGATAAGATATAGGACGAAAAATGATGTAATTCAGGAAGAAATACAGGAAAATAGGGGTGATTAAGACTGACATTGAATTAGGTTGATGACTACTTGCATAGTGAAGTAGTAAACTAGATGAAGTGTCAACTAGAGTTTATCAGCTTCCGCCATTTTCAGCACTTTTTAATCTGAAAAGAAGCAGTGCATACATTTTGGTTCTCATGCATTAGTGCGGCAATAATATTTCATTATTGTGCAGATTTATTAAAGCTGTCTGTCTCAAATATGCTTTGATAAATTTACATTGACCTTTCCTAGTGAATCATTAGGAATATCATTAGCAATAGGAGAGTGAACAAACTTCTTATGACCAGGCAAGATTAAATATGACGGGAAAGAATTTCTCAAGAAGTCACGAAGCAAAAAAATAAACGGTCAGTAACCTGGACTTTTCCTGAATTTTACGGATAGATGATGGGAATGAGCTTAATACAAGTGATTATGTGCTTCATGCACTGCATAAAAAATAGTGCTATTAAATTTAACGGAATTAATCGATTGCGTTGATTTACACCGGGAAAAAATTCCAGCTTTCTCAATGAATATGGGGATCAACTATAGCTTCTGTACAAAACTGGAAGAAGGCTTTAATTATCTTATATCTCTCCAAAACCGGTTAAAGTAAAGAAAATTGGATAGATACATAACCACCAGATTGGGGGGTTTTTTAAAGCAAAATCCGTTCCGTAGCATCCGTGTAGGTTGAACGAGAAGCATTTCAAGGACTAAATTTAGACTCAGTCAAAGCTGAAAACTGAACCTATTCAGTTGAGATAAACTTGTTTTTACACTGTACGTTCCTTTGAAATATTATTAGTTCCAGGAGAAATATTTCTAGTAGGAATAGAAATTTCCTAGCAAAGTGTATACCTAATAAATTCTTTGTAATGCTGAATTTTTTATCAATCACAAAGCGTAAATTAAGAAGTAGGATTTTTCTCAATTGAAGTTGCATGGGCTAGGTCAGTTTAACGTGGTCGAATTAAGTTCATTAGAGAGGGCGTGCAAAATATATGCCATTTTAGAGCTTACGTAAAACTATAGAATAAAGATGATTTTAATCTTGGATGGTAAAACAGAAACAAAAATCCTTGTACAGCGATTCTCACGAAAGAATTTGATACAGAATCTCAGATACAGCCATTGAATCAACCAATGCAATGTTTTTGAAAGTGCAATAAAAAGAATCATACGTCTCAAAAAAAATAGACGCAACAGCTTTTAAGCTACTAATTTGCTACGGTTGCATATTTCTTTGGAGAAATATCATGTTTGTCTTTAATCGAAAGAGGACAAGAACACAGAGATAATTTTTATCATAAACTAGATAAAATATTTACTCGTGTAGAGAAAAAATTACAAACATCCTTATTTCTGTCACTTCTAGTTGGCATTGAAAGGAATGAATGCTGATATTTTGCATTATAAACAAAACGTCTTTGGCCCGTAAGAAACATTTCTTGTTCAGTTTCGCTAGTTAAAAACCTTTTTCTCCATAAAATTAGATTCGTCCAGCAGCCTATATGTGACTCACAGGTCATGTTATTGGTTCTATGGGTAAATGAATGACATGCAGGCGGTATGTGGCATGTACTCAACTTAACAGCTTGATTTCCCATAAATATGAAAGAAAAAGAGAGAACTGACACCCACATTAACAAAAACCAGAGATGCTGTTTTGACATCTATAGAGGTTTATTTTACCACAATTTATGATCGTTCAGATTCAACAGTAAAAACGAGAATATTGTCCAATTAGCCATCAAAAGAGTAGTAGAGCTTATCTTATTTGGTGGAAATATCACATAATTCTACCGTCTTTATCATTTACTGCCGAGCTTTATTGATCATCATAATTAATAAGTTCATTACCTAAGCCGACCACATGCATTGGGCTCTTACAATGATATAAATTCTTGTTGCAATTTCATCGTGCAAATCGGGTTATTGGACTGTAAAGTAGTAGACCATACACATAGATTGTGACTTTCTCCTGAAAATCTTTGGAAAAATGCAAAGCCTAGATATTGAATTGAAAAACGCAACATTAATTTATACATTTAAATTCGGTGGAAAATTCTTTCACGTGTGATAAATCTACAGGTAAAAACCGCATATGTCTAGATTCTAAATACATGTACTGATGCAATCCAAAGACTCTCGCTATTATTCCTGTTTCTGACTGACTGACTGAATGACATGATAATACGATTGCGGTTTGATTGAGCCAGTGTGTTACGTTTAAGATTTACAAGGAAAGAATAAACAGTGCATGCAACAAAAATGAAGACGAAAAGAAGATGTGATTTTTTTATGATGATGCATTCAAATGTAAAAACTCACGTCATCTGCCTATGTAGTTATGTATTTCCTATTATGTATTTCAAAGATTGCGAAGGACCTGCACGGGGGTCCAAATAAGATAACAAAAAGTGATATTATGCGGAGCATATCTCTACTTAAAATTTTGTTTTAGCTGGTAAAGCAAATGACATGGTCTCCCCTTTTTTGCTTCAACTAAACGCCATTTTAATAGTCATAATAGGAGATAAAAATGAATGCTAATGAGAGGGATAATATGGTCGTAGTCGTTGCTGGTCATTTTTAAGACGATGATGATCATGTTGATGGAATCGTGCTGTTGGTTGTGCTTCAACTATGTATTCCTTTCAGCTGTCTTTTTGTGACTCTTCATGAAGAAGAGTTCAATGAATCCAGGATTGAGTTCGCGTAAGTAGCTCAAGACAAACCTGCATTTTTTTTTCATTTTTGAGAAATAAATGTAAAGTGCACTCATATATAATATGTATTTTTTATTGTTGACTTATTGATAACATTATACTATGCACTATAGGAGCATACTTTGTTGAACGAAAGCTCACACAAGCGACTTTCCCGATAATGACTGATATACAGAAATAGGAACAAAATTCCAATAGTGTAGATATTTACATGTAATTTTATCTGAAATAAAAAGTACTGCGATGATTTAAATCGAGCATGATTGGTGTCAAGTCATTAACCTGAGAGGAGTTTTCATCTAAAAACATGTTTACAGATAAAAAATTTATTTATTGTCTTTATCAGGCAGGACGCCCGGTTGTTCGTACAACGACACACATCCCAAATGACATGCAGAAAAATGCTTTCAACTTTAGGTTTTAGATTAATACGATTATCACTAGCTTCATTGGCGTTTCAGTAACCTCGTTTTCAAGCTTTAGAATATGAAAAAAGGAATAAACTATTTCTTTCTGCCACTAAAAGTGGGAAATGAATCCAGGCGTGATGTGATGATTCTTATTTTTTTTTTGTATTTAAGTCGATAGTTTCTTTGATAGAAATAATGATGAAGGAAGTATGCAAGTGTACCAACTGCACGTTTTCCTCGTATGATTGATGCACGCGTAATAAGGATGAGCTGAAAGGGTAATAACCGTCAAGTATGTTCAAGTAGGATTCCACACAGTCCTAGATTTTCAAGTTACTTCCCATAACAAAGCACAGCGTCATGGTTTGTGATGATGACTTTTCTTCGCATAAAGAAACAAGTAATGTGGATGACAAATAATATCGCTGCTTGATTTCAATGAAGAAAAAAAAAAGCTTGACCTCGTCTTCTAAGCCTGAAAGGATGTTGCGTTTTTTAAAAAAGCCAAACGATACGGGTTACACATATACAGTGAATAATGTCCTTCAATGCATAATACCTTACATTCTTTTGTGTGAGATAAATGTGTGACTTAATATGAGTATGCATGCATGCATAGTAATAACTAAAAAGTAAAACACGTTTGCGGTTTGCTACTTGGCTCAGCTTCTTTGAAAAGAAGCACTTCTTGCAACGCCATCCTTTCTTAATGGCTTTCGGAAGTGTTACGAAGACTTTTTGGGCTCTTGTCGCTAAACAAAGTAACGAAAGGCAAACAGAAAAAGAGACTCTGCAAAGACTATCATCATTACAATCAACAACGTGATCATTACATTGCCCGTCCTCAAGTAACACTGGCACAGCACACATTTACCTATCAGAAGAATTGTATAAAAGTAAATCAAGATTGGATCCAAATGGCCATTGCCCTTAGTCACCATTTTCTACTTTTTACGGCCTGAATAGAGCAATGAGCAGGGTACATTAAATTGTGTATAAATATTTTGAGAACAATAACGACTTTTATCTTTCTCCGACTTTAGTCGCAGGTTTTAATGTTAGTAAAAACCGCTCTCTGATTTTCTTAAAAAGTCTCCTTTACAGATAGGCAAAGTTTAAAAGAAACAAGCTAAAAAGAGGAACTTTTTGGGCTGTAAACGATGCACTTTTTACAAATTTACATAGGTTCAACTTTTGTGGTATAAATGGTATTGTGTAAAATCTGTAGGCTTTGTCTGGATTTATTCTGAGGTTATTTCATATTTCGCTGAAAAAAGCAATGTTAGACATAGTCAACAAATTCTGGCTTAAAAAACGCCAAATCGCCTGCTTTCCAGAGCGCTAAACTATCTGATCACGAAACAACGGAAAAGTTGAATGTAAAAGAAAGAGTTTAGTCAAAAAATTTCTCGTGCAGCTCTTATAAAGTTATAATTGACTACAAAATTTGGGCGGGGTAGGGAATGATTGACGATGCTATTTGGTAATCATAACTTTAAGCACACACAGAACAAGCCGTCATGGAACTTATTACCAAAGATTTGTAAAATTCTTGAGAGAAACTTTATTAATTGCTTTTGGTATCATAAAATCTTGAGCACTCAACCAAACCTGTCGTATAAAAGAATAATTTTTTAAAGCTTGTTCCATATCCATGTGCGGTCAACTTTTTTAAGCTAGCAAAACTGATGGGATAGTTGATGTATTCGCAAAGAAAACATCAACAGTAATGATTTTCAATTCTAAAGATTGCTTATTGTATTCATTTACTCATCAAAGCCAAAGTTTAAGTATTCCATCCAAATCGGTTTATTAGTCGGTAGTAGCAAA
>JAANSQ010000256.1:0-29631 GCA_036850885.1 Lepidocyrtinus dapeste
ATGAAGAAAAGTATCATAGCCACGCGAGACATTCTAATGAGGTAAAATTCATTAGATACCTATACTTACCGGACGCTATGAGCTAAAGCTGTAACAACCAATTTATACTTCAAATATATTTGTTTTTAGATCAGGAGTGGGTCCAGCTATTTGCGGGTCGGATTACATTATGATTCCAGAAGGTAGGGAAGGTATTGAAAACGTTCGGAGAGAACGCTTGTTATTCAACAGGAGGCGTCGACCTGCCCAACAACCCCCTCCGGCAACAACTAAACCGCCAAGAAAAAAGCCTGTGGTGACCCCTTCTGCTGATCGTTTTTGTGGGACTTTCCTTTCCCCACTAGGAGGTGAAAAGAATTCACGACCGATCTTCGGTATTTCAACATTTTAAATTAAATGATAAATCCTAGTGATTCAAACCTAATACCTTGAAACTATGTTATCAAAATATTTTTATGTTTGCCCTTAGCTCGAATCAGATCCAACTTAATTTTTTTAAGGGTGAAAACTACACCTCTGCAAGAGGAAAAGGGAGTGATCGAAGCGTTAAATCTTACTGCTGGTTTTAGACTAACCTATCGTCAGATCAAAGGTTGCTTGGATAGCGAAGCTGATTTAGTGATTCCACAACAGGTAAAATCTATTCTAGACTCGTTGCAATGGAACAGTGACGGTGGAATATCTCAACGTGAACCTGTCTCAGGCACTGAAGTTGTAGTTACATCAGCTCCTAAATTTTCAAACTCTACTGACATCGATCCAAACGCAGAGATTCAGGAAGAAGATGAAATATGGGAGTATCTGGATTTGCACAGTGAAGATAAAGATGCGACCGAAGAGAAAGACATTTATGATTTTTAAGGAGTAAATTAACACAAAACCTCCTACCGTTATAGATGTTGCTTCTATCCAAATAGTTTAAAGCCTTCATTAAATTTTGCGATTAATGTATATTGTGCTGAAGTATATGAAAGTTTAATTTAAAAATAACTACTATGGCCTCACCATATCAGTAAGAAATGTCCAAGTGCGCAAAATTCAAAACGTATGGATGGAATAGAACTGCAGACGATACTCTCACAAACGATTTATTTTTATAAAACACGCTCTTCCTTTATTCGGTTTCGAAATCGAAACATTAGAGTAAAAAGATTTTGTGAAAAAGGGGTGAAATGAGATTTTCTGAAGAGAGAAGAGAAGATGTGAAGAGAGAGAATGAAGGTTTTAGAGGGACAAAGAAGAATTTACTGGTTTTGGGAAGGTTGGGTTGGGAAAATAAGAGAAATCAAAGAGTAAGAGAGTAAAGAGTAAGAATAAGAGAGTTCAATCAAAAGAAGAGATACTAAAAATAGACTAACAAAACGTCTTATTGGAGAGATGACGAAATGGATTACTTAACAACATCTACATTTTAAAAAATACGGAAAGAGTACAATAGCTGGGAAGAATTTCTGCTTTGTATCAAATAATTAAAATCTGAATAAACAAGCTTGAAAAAAAGAAAAAACGGTTAGTAAATACCTACTTAAATATCCGTTAACTATAACCTAACTAATTCCACAGCTTGGCGTCTCCTGATTGCATGGGGTTTGAATGAATCAAATTTAAATTACTTCGACTGAGAAATAATTTAAATCCGAAACGTATTGCGAATACAAATAAATTGTTAATGAGATGAAACCTTCTTATCAATCAGTAGTATCTTAACAACCACCGATCTCCTTCTTGGTGTTCTTTCTTTGCCACCTGGTCTCAACTGGATCGAATCCTTTTTCATTTGCACCGTAACAAGCCCAATCCGGAGTTTTCTCTACGTAATCCTTTAAAATGATAAAATCATTCAGTCACAGTAAAAATAATAAATCAATAAAGACTGCTTAAAATGTTTACATTTACTCACCAGGGCAGAGAAACTCTGACCAGTTTCTTTGTACGTTTCAAAAAGTTTGTGAAACTTTTCGTAGTCGATCCAAGTATGCCAGATTCCATTAATCTTGAACTAATAAAATTCAACACAAAAAGATATTACAGATCGACCGGTTAATTATCCTAATGCTTATTCGTATTTTCATCATGTGACACTTTTCATTACTCTTTTATGTGCAATGAGGACACAGTTGGAGTGCTCGTGCTCACACGAAAGTTCATAATCGGGTAGGTACGTTGCGCACAAAGTCTTAGAGAACGCAGCCACCTCTTCATGCCAAGGTACGTTTTCCATGGTTAGTTTGCTCGCCTTAGACGTTCCACAATACGTCACTCCTTTAATCTCGATAAAGTCAGGGTCCCCAAGTTCAACCAATTGAGCGTAATTCTCGAGCTCATTAACGTTGAAGTCCTTAACAAGAGTCAGTCTGTATACGGTGCGCTGTTTCTGTAATTTTATAATTGAAATGAAATATTATTTTGCTAATTGCCAGGTCAAAATTATGAATAAATAAAAGTAAAACCAAAAGTGACAAACTCACTTTATCCCTTAAAGCTTTAAGAGAGTCAAGGAAGCGCTCCCAAAAATCTTTGAACAGGGGTCGGTCAATCTTTTTCAAAGTTTCTTTTGTCGCTGCATCTACGCTCACATAAAGCTGCGTTACAGGGTCAAGATTCCTGTAAAAATATACGAATACGTTGTTCCTTAGAACATAATGAATTTTTTAAACAAAATAAAATATTCAAACATACCGAATGGCACGAGGGAACTGTGCGTTGGTAACCAAAAAGGTGGAGATTTTATTTTGGTGGAGCAAACCCACAAAGCGATTAATTTCTGGATACATAATAGGTTCTCCAACCAGACTCAATGCGCAATGTTTAGCTTGCATTCCCTCAAGTAGCCTTTCTTTCAGAACTCCAGGAACTCCCTTGAACTCATTAATCATTTTATAATGATTCTGTAACATTCCTTGTAAGATAAGCTCTGGATCTTCCATCTGCCACTTCCACTCGGTACCAACAGGGTTGGAATGATGCCTCCAACAGAATACGCACTTATTGGCACATGCGAGACTCGGAGTAGCTTCCATACACCGGTGACTTTCAATTCCATAGAAAGTGTGTTTGTAACATCCACCTCGTCCACGAAGCATAGACTTGGTCCAGCGACAAAGCTTCACCCCAGAGTGAGTTCCAATAATCTTGTAACCTTGCTTAGTCAACGCCTGTCTCAAATCTGGAGTTACCATTTCCTTGACAATCCCACTCATCCTGTCAGTGTTCTCTTGAGCGACTTTCATCCTCGCCGCTTTTACCATGCCACCAATGTCCTCGAGATCAACTACGCCATCACTTGTACCGTTAGTAAGACTTTCGGTATTGTTTCGAGCGACGGACTTTCTCAGTCGAATTTCACCATTTGATTGAGGTGGAGTAGGTTCGTCGGACTCATCTTCCGAGCTAGACTCTATTAGTTCATCAGCCTCTTTCTTTAAACTAGGATTCCCAACTTCCATTAATTCCTTCTCAGATAGCAAAAGCTTTACAACGCGACGTTTCCACATGTTAAAATCCGCTAATAAACTCCCAAAGTCACTGGTTAGCGTATTTTCATCTCCTTTCGTCAAAGCCATCACTGGATGAGCACCAAGTTCTTTAAGATTCTCATCTAAAGTCACAGCTGCCTTGTTAAAGTTGAAATCGTACATAGAATTCCCCAAGCCGAACACCATGTACCTAAGATTGCTCAAAAAAGTTTTGGATACGCGGAAATCACTGGCATAGTCACTCATACATTTGGCAAACCATTTAGCTTCCATTGGAGCTTGTCCATCTTCGTAAGTAGAGAGGAGGAATATAGCTAAAGGAAACTTTTCGTCGCCATCCCCAATCTTCGCGAAATCGGCCAAGCTGTCCGCGTCAATGGTCGAGAGAGATGTAAGTTTAATTTCTTCGCAATTAATATCGTCCTGAAAAATTGCCAAGTTTTTGAAAAGCTTGTCCGCAAAGTCCTGCAACATCATGACAATTTACCATCATTAATAAATTTTAACTGTTGATATTATTATTTTTGTTAAGGCATTGCTACCATTCTTGTAAGTGCTTACTCTTGAAGTCCCAGTTTGAGTTCCAAAATAAATACGAATAACTTTCCTGGGTCCTCCAATCTTTTTCCGAGATGGAGTAACTAAGCCTTCCGTTGCTGAATCATCATCAGTGGTGGTTGCCGTCAAATGACGCCAGACAATTAAAATACCCGATAAAACTATAAATAGTAATGATTCGGCTATTGCATAACCGTAAGAGAACAACGTCTCGAAAAACTGCCACACGGGTCTCAAAAACCCGGAAATAATTCCGCCCATATTCAGCGGAAATCTTCTTGAAATTACACTAACTGGAAAGGTTATCTACTCTGGATAAACGAATAATAAAATTTGAAATCAATTTTACTGTGGCTTGTACGACGTACTACACTAATTCTTAAATTCTTAGATTTGTAACTATAAATGACACATTGACTATACAAGAGTAAGAACGACACATTTTAATTGCATACATTAGTGGAATGAAAGATAAATCAAGTAAATCACGTTAAGTACTAATAAAAAATTTGAAAGTATTGAATGATTTTACAATAGAAGTATAGATGTACAATGTCACGTTCTCCGATTTTGGTGACATGACATGTCACTATTTGTCAAATAGAAGTGAAGTGAATTCAAACCGAAAGCATGGCTGGACAAAGGCTATTTCACTAGCATTTTTGACTTTTTCCATATACATTAAACACTATCAGCAGGCTTATAAGCTTAGAACGTGAGTAAGTACAGCATAAAAGATCGCAATGCTTTAAAATGCAAAATCCCGGATAAACTGGAATGAAGTCAGTCCAACGTGAGACATTTCAGAAGATCATTTTACATAGGTTCAGTTGCACGAAAAACACTTAAAAATTCACTTAAATTTTATTCAAATTACCTCGTTGCCGTTTTTAATTATGACAAAAGAATTTTTATAGATTTGGTACTACTCCCGGTAGAGGTAGTATTTTTCTTTGTCAAGTTTATTTCCGCATGTTAAATGAGTCAGAATCAACAAATGAGGGAAATGAGACAATGGATAGGAAAAAGCGTCTATGATTATTCCCTCAGTTTATGAATTTAAAATAAACTATTTTTTTTATAAAAATTGGATTAATTCTTTCTCCACATATCCAACTTTATTCTTTTGTCAGATTCCACACGACATGATCATCTTTTAATCTTTTATCACTATATTAACATATTTTCTAGATCATGCTATTTTAAAAAATGCTCAAAGGTCTTCCCTGTACGATATTGGTTTTACGTATAATGTGTTTCACAAAACAGTAGTCGATGATTAATACAATAGTTTTTTATCTATGAAGTTTCCGCTAATCGGGCTTTAAATTGGATAATTACTTAACACTTACTGACCTACTTCTAAGGGACTCTGTAAGTTGCTACTAATTGCATGCATGTCAAATATATACTCACACATTGTATCTGATTTTTGTACAGTGTTTAACATAAGCAATATTTGGCATACATGCCTGTTTATGTACATATACATAGTTTAAGTGAAACAAGTTTATCAAAACCTATTTATTTAGTTACAGCCGACAATTTTGACTTAACTACATTCGTTCCACCGTAAGTAAATATCGTAAATATATTGGCATGGTTTTAGTACCACTTGTCACTGAGACGGAAAAGATTATTAGAATAATATTAATAAAAAGGCTAGAACAAGAACTAACAATATTACATGACTTTGCTACGCATTCGAGATTATGAAAAAGTACGAGCTGTGAAATAAAAGCATCATTTCCGTGCATAGTTAACCTATGGGTAGTGTTATCCCTTTGAAATGTGTGTGAACCAAGTGATCATAGGATCCTGCTCAATCTAAAAATGAAACTAATAAATATGTAGAAGAAATATTATAAATAAATGCATATTTCAACCCCTCTAAAATGCTACTTCTTGATTAACAAACACTTAGCCGAAATTTTCCTATACACATTTTAACATTGAACAATTTAACTGTCATTATTACTGAATCATGTGTGGTGTGTTGTGTAGATTTTGTTTAAAAAATTAATTCTTTACATAATATTTATGGGTAAGAAGGAGGACGGTGTGTCAAAAAGTCCCCGTCCAGTCAAATATAATATAGCCATAGATAGAACATAGAACCTCCTTATTCAATTTAGGTAAAAATGCTTACGACGTCTTAACAGGGTTCTATATAATCCCGGATTACTGTAATCCGATTACGGATTCGGATTACGGATTATAATCCATAATCCGTAATCCATTGGCAAAATAAAATAATGTGTAATCCAAACCATGTAATCCAGTCTTTAAAAAAGTTTTTGTAATCCCTGTAATCCGTAATCCCGGATTACGAAAAGTAGATGAACTGATTGAAAAACTTAAAGAATCAAGTTACCCCAACAAGAAGCGGGTGGAGAATGAAAGTATAAATACACATTGTTGTTTTTATGATGGTATTTTGCGTTTGACTTTGCTTTAATTTCTCATTCCGTGTTTGTGCTTGGGCTTAGAAGGCCAACAATTTGATTTGTGCTACTTTTGAAGCAACTTTGAGAAACAAAATGGCAGATAAATCAAGTAATCCTGTATTACCATTAATATTAGATGGAAAATTTTTCCAGGTTATTTCTAATGAGAATGGAGTTGTTAAAGCATATTGTGTTACGTGTGACAAGGGTGGTCGCGTTATGAAAAATCAGCCAGATTCCACTAGCATTGTCTCGGGAAGAATTCACCCAACGTCAAATTTTACTACGCATTTAAAGGTTAAACTGAACGGGTCTAGCATTTATGTTAAAGTTTAAGAACAATGTTTTGCTAAAGATTTGATTTATTCACGATATAGCGACGCCATCCTGATGTTATGAACGAGTACACTGAGTATTCTCAATCACCTGAAGTCAAAAACAAACGGAACAAGCAAAGCCAGTTGAACTTTTCAAGAACAGTGACTCCTGCAATCACTACAGCATCAGAAAAACTTATTATAGATTTCGTGGTCGATACTATGCAACCTATTTCAATTGTGTCTCAACCCTCTTTCAAGCGACTAATAACTGGTACCGCAAGATTTTAAAAGAAATTACCTCCTGATGTTTTTAATGCTAATCATGTTTGCATTATAGGATTAAACAGCAATGCGAGGTCGATGAGTGAATTAACACTTAAGAAGAGACTGGAAGCTGCATACAAAATGCGATGTGACGAACTAAAAAATCAATTTGCTACAAATGAATTTGTTTGCCTGACTGCTGACATTTGGTCCAAACATCACAGAAGCTACATGGGCGTCACTAGTCATTGGATAACGGCTAATAATGCCTCGTTTGAACGTCATTCTGCGGTTTTAGATTTGAAACGCTTTAAAGGGATACACTCGTACGACCGAATCGCCGAAGTTCTTTCTGAAGTGATGAAACTTTTTCAGATTCCAGTATCAAAAGTAGTTTCTGTGGTGACTGACAACGGCTCAAACTTTGTCAAAGCTTTCAAGGAATATGGGGTGGATGAAAACGACATTACAGAGGAAGCTGACTCAGAAGTGATTAACTCAGCCTTAGCTAGTGAGGATGAAGCTGTTTTGTCATTGCCAAATCATTTGCGGTGCGCTAGTCACAAACTTAATTTAGTTGCGACAAAAGACATTAAACTGGTAAATTGACAGATTTTCATAAGTTATGATTTGAACATTTTAATTCAAATTTCATGTGACCGGAAAAACATTTTTTCCTTAGGAAAGTACGGATAAAACTGTTAATAAGGAACTACGACATGTAAAAAATCTCATGCACACAACCATGGGAAAATGCTCTGCCTTATGGAATAAAGTGTCTCGGTCTCCAAAGGTAGCCGAAGCAATAAAGGATTTGTTAGGATACGCACTAACTACCCCTGGTGTCACAAGATGGAATTCCACCTACGACTCATTGCAAGTATTGTTAAAAGATAAGGAGAAGTTATCTCTTGTTTTCGACGTGGCTGAAGTAGAAAGGCTTCGTCATTCGGAAGTAAAATTTGCAGAAGAGTATCTCGCCGCTCTAGAGCCGATCGCATGGGCATTGGATAAGTTGCAATCAGAAAAAAGCTTCATGCTTGGATATTTAGCTCCAACCCTATTTTCAGTCGATATGAAACTTCAAAAATTAATTGGAAATGCAACACTAGCTTATGCATCTGCAATTGCTCAAGACTTAAAAACAGGACTTAATCGGCGGTACGAGCACGTATTTTCGTTCAGCTTTAGCGAGGCAAAACTGGAGTTTTTATCGGCTATAACAATTCCGTTGTTCAAAATTAAATGGATTCCTGAGGATAAACGAGATGCTGTGAAAAATCTTCTCAAAGAAGAAATCGAAACCTTGGTTGAAGTACCAGTGTTAAAAAGCATTTACCCTACTACGTGTGCATCGGATTGGGATGAATTGTTTGAGACGAACAATACAGCACCAGCAGCAAACAAAATTTCATCCGGAAGTGTAGAAATAGAATATTTAACGTACCTAGAGGATTCGGATTCTTCCCTTGAGTCCTTGATTAAATACCCGAATGTGCGAAAAATATTTTTGAAATCAAACACTCCTCTTCCTTCATCAGCTCCAGTCGAGAGGCTGTTTAGTTATGCAGGAATGATTTTCCGCCCTCATCGATCTAATTTAAATGATAATCTATTTGAAATGCTGTGCTTTCTTAAGCTCAACAAGAGCTGCGGAACCATTTTATAACCTGCCTTATGTACTTGTTACTTCTTCACGTTAAAATAAAATTCGGTCGTAAATTCCAAAAAAAATCAAGTAGTAATCTTGGGATTATGGATTGCGTAATCCTGGGATTACGGATTATGGATTACGTAGTCCGTAATCCGTAATCCACCATTGCGATTTCCCGTAATCCCAGGATTTAATCCAAAACCTTATTTTGCCAAGTATGTAATCCGTAATCCGTAATCCAATCAATAATTTTGTGGGAATACCGGTCCCTGATAATTACCTACCGTCAAAACCCTTCCGGACTTTACCCTACATTTTTAATTCCCTACTTAGGATTTTACCCTACAAAATATTTTACCTACATGACCATTTCCCTATTATAAATTTTCTCTGCTAGGTCAGTTTCCCACTATACGATTTACCTTCAGTTTCTATCTCAGGCTGAAGAATGTGCAAAATTTTACATAGAATTAGCCCATATATGCATATAAATTTTTTTAGAAAGCTTCGATATGCCAGATATGTTGGATTTATATCCATCTAAGCATATGCGAAACCTGAAAAGAAAAATTTCTATTAAAGTTGGTAAAATATTAAGTAGGGTGATCTATTAGGGAAAATACAAAAAGTGGGAAATTTTCATGCACAGAAATATTTTTAGGGGGTAAAATCCTTAGTAAGGAAATAAAAATGTAGGTTAACGGTGGTAGGGTAAAGTCCGGTAGGGTGTTGTCTGTAGGGAATTGTCTTTTCACCGTCTGTTATAGCCAAAGTTTTTCTTTATATCGAAAGTTGACTCCGTATTTTATGCTAATGAATAATCATACAGAGTCATGAATAAATTTAGACTTGCCCTTATGAATGCATCTATTCTTAATAAAAATCACGTATTTAATTTTTGCCATATCATTTATGTTATTTACATATAGAATTTTGGACTCAGAAACTATGTTTTATTATGCTGTCTACAAGCTTTTGTTTTTATTGTAACCAGACAAAATTCGAAAACTCTCTACTGGTTCAAAACTTTTGTGTTTGAAGTGCGTGTACATTTTACTACTTTCACAAGTTAATTCTGAGCCCTGCCCAGTATATCGTAACTTCCACTTGAAAATCTAAATTTTAAAGAATTATGCCATTTAAAACATTTTAAGTAAAAGTTTAAACGTAGAACCATTCTCGATTTTATTTTCAGCCATAGAATTCCAAATAAGCTATACAATATTTAAAAGCCTAAACATCACCAGGTTTGCTTCGCTTCTAACAGTCCTAACGCCATCGAAAGCAGACAAGATATAGAACTTTAGGGAAAACATCAAAACACGCAAAATTTTATTATTCATAGGAAACGGATATACCAAGTAAACACGACCGTGCAATTGGCCCAAATTACTACGCTACAAAGTACCAACTAGAACGCTTACAGCTAAAAAAAAAATTAAGCCAGTGTGAGTCACCCGAATCCATATAATTTTCCTGGAACTTGCCTAATTATCAGTACAATAAATTGTAGTAAATTAAATCCTGCTTTACAATCAACTACAAATACCAATTGGAGATCTTACAACGCTAAAAAATTTTCTACTTTACAAGGGCTCCATGGTAACCAGATGAATTAACAAGAAATATCAATTAGCTTTAATGATTCCCTTAAGAATTACATTTTTTTCATCGTTTGAGTACAAGTAGGTTAGATTATACGCTCCATTCGATTTGATTTGGTAGTTAAATACAATTTTTTTTGGTTTACTTTCCATCATTTACTTCTTCATCGGATGAAACTCTCCAAATCCCCCGTTGAAGACATCCGAGTCGAATCCACTCTTTGTCATTTCTGGACGTCTTTTCAGTTTCTCCATTTCATCGTACAAGTGGCCGTATGCTCGTTTCATCGTGTCAAACTCGCCAAATCCCTAGAGTGGAGGAAACACTAAGTTTAATCATCCTTTCACCTTTTCATCTAATTAACTAGACAGTTGACATTTAAGCTAGGATGTAAAAATCCTGATTAGGCTTAGGTTAATTGGATGGGGTTCATGAGACGTGACGTTATGATGTACAAACATGCATCGTGTGGCCCCACCTCGGTAATAACTATTAGGCTAGTGTTAATAAATAAATTATGAGTGATTTCATGACTCTCCCAGTTTACCTGGTTGAACGTATCTCCATGAAATCCCTGGGCACCCATTTCCGGTCGCCTTTTCAAAGCCGCATGGATCGACTGTCCCATAAAAAAAGGAAAGGGAATTAGAAACAAATCATACATTTTACTTTGGGATTTTACCACCGGAAATAAAATAATTGTAGACTTTCTCCCTCGAAAAAGAATACCACGGATGTAGCTAGACAGCAAGAGACGTTAAGTTTTGGAATATAAACTCTAACTCGTGCATAAATGCTTAGAGGATTATAACGGCAGTAGATTTTATGGAGTCTCCTCCTCTCTCGTGGCATTCACTTATTGTAATTTGCTATGAATAATTACGTTGTGATATGACACTATGGTAAAATTTTCTTGATGGGGTATTGTGAAACAACTACTTTGGGGAGAAAGCTTCAACGTGTTGCAAGCTCCTTCTAACCTGAGATAGTCCAGCAGGGATTCGGGCTCTTTTCATAGTCTCAAACTCTCCAAATCCGTTGCTAAAGGTGTCTCCGTAAAAGCCAGCAGCATCCGCTTCTGGCCTTCTTTTCATGGACCGTTTTACAGGTGAGAAATGGCCGAAATCTCTGTCAAAGACTTCCTCGTGAAAGCCTCTCGCTGAGAAACCTGTTGGGGTTCGTTTGATTCTGGTCGTTCTTAACGGGGCTTTACCATATCCGGCTAAGAAAGTTAAGAAAGCAATCAAAATAAATAGTATGAAACTTCCTAAAGTGTACAAATTAAAGTAATTATTGAAGCTCTAAGCTTAGTCTTTAGGATTAGGTGACAGCTGGAATAAAAACCCAAAAGAGCACTCCTTGATTACAAATCCTTTCCTAATTTATACATTTCCCAATAAGCTAGTTTCATTTCTCCCCATTCCCAATAAGATCAGCCTGGAGGAATAAGGACATACCTTTTGGATAGGATTTGTAGTGTACTAAACCCTCCTGAGTTTTTCCAGCTGGGGATGATGCGATTAAGTTTGAAATTTCGTCGTGAAGTCTGCTCAGATCGTGAGCATCATTAGAAACTCCATGCATGGTTTCGTGTCCTCCTGTATGCAGTTTGTCATGTATTTCGGGTACCAGAGATAAAGGAATTGGTTCACTGCTTACTGGAGAACTCCTCCACAAGTGGAAGAATAGCAAGCATACCTAGAGGCGAAAGTAAATTAAAATACTGAAATTAATCCAAATTTCTTTGATCAGCTCACACCCACTTACAATTTACAGACGTCCTTGTACTTCATTCAAGATTTCCAAAATTGCTCAATCCGTTTAACATTTTAATCGATTACAATATACAAGATTGACAATGAAATACTTTTTTTTTGGTACGGAAGGGTTGAACTTTTGTGGTTTTTCTACAGAAATTTGTGATCATCAAAGGAATTTTTTCGTAAGCTATTTTACACGCCATGGTATCGATGCTTTTTTGTAGAATTTTTATGGAATGTTGTAATCCCCTCTTTTGTAAACCAACAACCCATCACCTTTTTTCATGGAATTACCTAAGCTTCCTGTCAATACACTGGCACCCTATCGATTCAATTAAAGTAATCTACAAAAGCGTGTAAAAGCGTAATTTACTTAATGCTTCCAAGGTTCCAAATCCGAAATTAGATCATGAAAGTGAACAGAAATAAAAGAAATTTATTCGAGGGTAATAGATAGCCCAGGGGGTAGAAGGGAAATTTTTACCAGTGAAAATTGATACTTTTTAGGATTTTGTAACATTTTGGCATAGGACTTGTCCTTCACAACTCACTCTTTTAAAGTCATTGGGAAATACTTTTAGTTCCGGTGAGGTAGCAGAGCACTCCATTCTGTGGAATTTCGGGTTGCGAAACTACACTAGAAAGTAGTAATTGTGTCATCATGTTTCATGAGATGAAAGCAAAAATTGCAGTAATTTTTACAAAATTTGTGAATTTAAGGGAAAGTTCTAGGACGGGGCTTTGGTATAAATAAATCTAATCTATCATTATTCTGGCCAAGAATTTAAGATTTGAATGGGCATAAAAACTATCTAAAAATATTCTATCAAGACTACCCATTGCGTCATCATTATGGTAATTTTGATCCTTGAAACTTGAAAAATTACTTTAGTTTATCTTGCGAAACTTGTTCGAAGCTGGAAAACAATGTTTTTACAAGAACTACATACAGTTTACAACGTTCTAGGAGGGAAAACTCTTAAAGAAAGTTATTTGGATTGAATGTGAAAACCACTTTATTGTCGATTTCTTTTCTAGGAAGGAAAACCGGAGAGACTTGCAAAATAATTTAGTGCTTTTAGACTTTTGCCGAATATTTGCATAAGTGTAAAATAGTATTAAAATACGTTAGCATAATGAATTGGGCGCGACCCCAAGGGGTGTACAGTGGAGGATGTAGCATAAGCCAAGTATCAACTTCTACCCTTTTGGAATTTCGCAATTCCCAACGCTCATTGACATAATCAAATGAGAAGCTTCAGTTTTCAGCCCTTGGGATTCTATTGAGTTGTATTACGCTGGTAGAATTTTAAAAGGCATTGGCACCCAGGACCCAAGTAGTACACCGAAATTAATTCTATTCAAATTTTTTTCCTTTTACGATGAGTCAAAAGTATGTTCGTTTTTTCCTAGGGAACTGTGATACACGAACAAGATCAAAGCTAGACTTCTTTTCTACTCTTTTTTCTGAGGTTACACGCTTCGGCAAATAGATAGTCTAATTTTCCCAGAGAATTTTCATTACCCTCCGAATGGGAATGATTGTGTTCCTTTAGCATTTTCAGCCATCACCAAAATGACAGGCTAAACGCATAAAACAAAATCTGTGTGGAGAATTCTAGCGACAAAAAATGACGAAAAATCTTGGATAATTTATCTAAACATCTGTAAACATTTGAAAGTTGAGGCATATGACTAGTTCAAAACTCGCGGTCTTTCTATACACGCATTTTCAAATTATGGGGCATTCTGAGAATACACGTAGAAAACATTGCCTTTATTTCTAGTTCTGTGAGAATGCAAAATGCATAGCTGAATGGATGGACAGGGAAACATTGTGTTGCATTGATGCAGTCCAAATTTGACGTAAAAAATTGGTTGCGTGAGTGGAATCCATCTCACGTGTAATGCATATTAGAGTAGTCATGGATTTCCAATAAATCAAATAATCCTTTGTGACAAGCCCTACACAAGTATAAAACCATTAGAATTTTGACAAGTTCAGCTGATCCACGGTCCTTATCCAGACGTGGAGATATTTTCATGGTCGTAGACAAACTGACAACACAAGGACAATAGAAAGTCTTCTCTGGCGCCTTCCAGGACATTACTATCCATCCATATTCATACAGGAAGATGTAACAATGTCTCTGGAATGCCTCCCCAAAAATAAACAAAAACAACTACTCCAACTCCAACTTTTTTATGGGAGAAAACCCTTTTTAAAGAAATACCAGCCAGCAGAAAAAAAATTCCGTTGGAGTATACGTTGGAGCGGGACAAGTTTCAAGAGTTTAAACCGCAGAGGATAAGATGAAGAGCATCTTGGATTCAGAACCGACTCACGTAACCAGCTCTTACGTAAGGAATACCGAAAAGAGAAATAGTGTTCTAGTGACAGATTCCTTTTGTAATGAAGTACTGGCCCTCCAGTCTGGGTAATGCACTCCCATAAAAATGAAATCTCTTGTTAAGCCTCCTAATATGATACACTTTATTACGGGAGACAAACCACATCGTGAAAAATGGTAACACTTGTAAAATTTCAATACACCAGCTGAAAAAAACTGCTTAGCTTATGACTTGAAAATATCACTTTAACTGTACCATTTTTTAAAATGAGGAGGCATCTCACATCCTAGTGTACCCGACAGGTTTCTCTCAAAGAAAGAACCAGCTTTTTGTACACTCCTAAGCACTTATCATGTTCACATGAGCTGAGATGACATGAGGCGGAGATGACTCATGATAAGTTTAATGTAGCAAAGTGAAAGTCGGAGAGTCACACTTGGGGCAAAATAACTCCCTAGGGTAAATAATGCATATGAAACTGTAAATTATTATGTAGCTAACATGCAAAGCTTAGTATTGATTTTGATTTGTCCGTCTGATCGTATATCGGTCCGTTTGTGCCATAACTCTTCGACGCGTGAACCGATTGTTCTCAATTCGGGTATATGAGTAATTGGATCCCAACGATGTATTATATGGTCAACGCATGAGGTAAGGGATCAAGGTTCAATACATTTTTGAATCAATGCCTGAAGCGACAGGGGAAGATAAAGATTATATTATACATTTGATTCAATTTAACCCTTGCACTATTTGCAGCTACGTTTTAACGTCTTTTAACAGCTTTTTTGTTTCCTGTCTACAGCCTACATTCTCATTTGCACATTTTTGGGACATCTCCTACACAAGTTATAACACAAAAATTTTTAGTGTCATGACAAACCCCCGTAACAAATTGCGTGTTAAGGGAAACTTCGCCTTATTTACCACGCAATGTTTTTTTTTACTAAATCTAAAATATAAACAAATTTTAACATACGTTTCCCTCCAAACTTTCCCTTCCGGACATGTCCTAAACTTGCGTATATTTTTTACAAGAATTTTGACACTTTGACAATAATTTGCGTGAGTGGTTTTGTAATAGTCAATAAAATGAAATCTTTTTATAAACGGATAAAATCAATAATTACGGTAGAGTATACAATCCGGATTAAAACCTAATGGAACTAGTGACTGGAAAATGAGTCTACACTTTACATTATTCAAACCATATTGACTTACTTCGCGTTTTGGGGTAAAGCAAGCTATAAAGTTACACGAGCTTCGTGGATTATTGTAACGAGATCTGCACATGGAGTTTTTCGCTATTATCTGGCGTGAACATCCTGAATCACAGATACCATGATAATCTGATATACACAGATCGTGTATTAAGTAGGAAGCATATTTCCCTGAACATTTACATCATACCGGCACAACGGCCTTTAATCTAATTTTTATTTTGTAGACTCCACAGGAATTGTGTCAGAGCATTAATGACGGTCTTTCTACCGTAATTGTAAACTGTAATCCAATCCAAACTTGTAATCCTTCTAATGTGGGAAATTTGCTCGGATAGGTCCCGCATTTAAAGCAGATTGTAAAACCGAAACCAAAGTTAAACATTTGGATTTTTCCAGGAGAAAGCAAGCGGATATCTTTTATCCGAAGTGTTTTAAGAATGCCGTAGACTCTAGTGAATGAAAGGGTGCACTTGCATTGATTATTGTATCCACATGCAATTTTTTTGCAGTACATGTGTAACGTCAGGTCAATATTTGGACTGTGTTGGTCTTGGACTTCCAACCCAGCCTTATTTTAACTTTTAATGTTTTACTCGGTTGAAATGTTAAATATGCAATTTCTTAACTGCCTAAATCTAAAGCCTTTATCTGATGCGTTGTCTCGATTCCAAGTTATTGTGAAGTTGTTTATCTTGTTCAAAGAACTTGTTGTCTTGCGGTTTCTGGGTCAAAGTGTATAAATCAAAGGTGAATTCTACATATGAATCAAAGGCAAACAAGATACTCTTTTGGTGAGTTTACGCTACCCACATTATTTCACGTCATTTTCTTCCTCCGAACTTTTTCACTCGATAGCTTCCTTTTCCTTGGAATGATAACAATTCATCATTCTTTTGATGTCAATGGAATACAAGAGGAAAAAATAGGCTCAGGTGAGCTCTTTGACTTTGCTTGTTTGACTCTCTCTCTCTCCCTTCTTATTTTAAAAGAGTCTTTGTTTCCACGTTTACCCTTTTCGGTTGGAAGTTGGAACACAAAGTAAACTACAGTAAGGGGGAACTCGTCCATCAGGTGAAACTAACAAAGGAAACTGTTGCAACTTTAGAAACTTGTTGTTTCCTCCTTCCTAGTCTACTCACATTAGATACTTTCCTACGGAACAAATTCTTCACTGGATGAATATTCCAGGAAGAAACAAAAACAGTTTGTTATTCCTACTCACTTTTTCTCGTACATGAGGTAAACATTTCCTGCGGAACTATTCCATAAAACCGGGAAATAAAACCTACCCTAGCTCATTGTCTACATGGTTGAACAGACAGAGAACATTACCTAAATTACAGTCTGGGGTGAAGTAGTTCAACCAACATTTTAAGACATTCTCACACTCTCTTACAGAAAATTTTTGCGGTGTTTTTGCTTTCGTAATCATTCATATTCTTCCTTTCAATTTTCTCATTTCTATTTAAGATCATTTAGAATGGGAATCATCTACACGTCAACTTTAATATGAAAACACTTACTTAACTTTGCAGATACTTCCGCAAAGTTTATGCTTTCTCTCCAATTTATCTTATTGCTTTCTCTTGTTCTCTTTTTCATTTTTGGTAAACATTTTTCCACTCTTTGTTGCTTAATTTGTTATACAGTCTTAGTTTCTGATGGGGGCCCTATGGCCCAAGGGTAGCTAGACCACAAACAGGAGAGAACTGGTGCTCCTTCCTATTGAAAAGTTTCCTTGGAGAACGTTAACAAAAGTGTACTTTGAAATTCTTGAGAGCTCCATTTAACCCACATGTTTGTACTCCTGAGTCTTCTTGAAGCATTCCTTAAAAGCCACGTTTTCCTTGTTGGCCAAAAGTGGAAAACATTCCTTTTATTTGTTGCGAAAGTTTAGGCTTAATTTGAATTACATTTTCAGCACCATGCGCCATTTATTCATTCCATTACAATTAGTTCCTCCAAGCTATAACCTTTGCCAAGCATTTTATGAATAATATGCATAAAATGACTATTCCCAGAATTTATTTCAAGAAATTGCATTTTTTTTAAGTTTTTCTACATTTTTATCATATTTATTACATTTCATCTAGTTTAGAAATGGTTAGCTAGGATGATTTTGTGTTTTTATTAAGCGCATCTCACCCGAAGATTACATTTTTTTCTGGGATGGTCTAGTCCTACTAAACAAAATGTAATAAAATGTTTCTCTTGTTTGCTGCATAGAGGAAATCTGTCCTTGTGTGGGATCATGGGATGTGTTTCCCTAAGAGGGGGAAAAATATGCAACATTTTTTAATGTCCCTGTTTTTCTGGCAGCTAGTCAACAACTTGCCCGTTTCTGGGTGTTCTCTTGTCCCGCTCTAGTTGCTTTGTTGGTGTACGTTGTTGATAACAATTATGTACAAAAGAGATCTATTTTTAAGGGAAACTAGTGAAGATGAGCTAGATGTTTAGGATCTTTTCCAACTTCCCTTAAACTTCCTTCTAGAGTGCTTTATATGCATGGCTGGATAAATGAGTAGATATAAAGTCAATGGGGAGGATTTGAACTTCATCTCTTGATCCTGTGACAGCGGACATTATGAGAGATGAAACTGAGCCAGGAGTCCAACAAATCCTAGAAATCCTAGAAATTCTAGAAATCTATGTTGACCTCCCGGTCCAACAAATGTAAACTACTTCTAGAGAATATTCCATAGAAATACTACAAAACTTCAGCGGATTTTATAAATGCACTCATATTGCCCCAGCCTGTCTATTCCACCGAGAACAAGTGCCTCTGTAGTATCCTAACAAGCCAAACAAATGTGTAGTTGGCTACTTCACTCGTAATATTTTTCTCGTAAGTTTGCTCTCCACTTGGTATGCACTTTCTTTTAATCTTTCATCCTCTTGAGTACCCTCCCAGATACTACCATCTATCATTCGGTAAAAAGACAATTCCCTACCGTCAACACTCTACCGGACTTTACCCTAATCCCGTTATCCTACATTTTTATTTTCTTACTTAGGATTTTACCCTATAAAATCTTCTCCCTACATGACAGACATTTTTCGTATTATAAATTTTCCTTCTGGGTCAGCACCCTACGTAACGCTTTACGTACTTTGATAGAAATTTTATGGTCTGGTAGGGTAACGCGACTAGGGAATAGTCCTGTAGGGTGCTGACGGTAGGGAATTATCCTCAAATCCTTTCATTCACTTTGTATCTTGCAAATCTCAATCGTCTAGCGAGACGATTCACAGTACATGAAGGCTTTTACCAAAATTTATGCGTCATGTCATCACTACATGAGTATCAAATGTTTCGTAATTTCACTACTTATGTCCTTACCCCATGAGTATCAAGTTATCATGTTTCTTCTTTGTCAAATATCATCACGTCCTTAACCTCCCGTAGCTTTAACTAATCGTAAGATTCTTATTAAATTTTCTTACTTCTACAATATCCCAACGCCACAACGCAAAATAAATCGTAATATTATACTCACTTCACCCCAAATGTCTTTGCCAGCCTTGAACAAACTACACCAACGTAGATTTTACTCCCAAAATTTATTCCCATTTCTTACTGGAATGAATCCACTAAATGAGAATCTGTGGGGTACGTTCCTCCACATCTTTTGTATATTGTAACGGAGCCTTTGGCATTAACCTTTTGAAACAAAGGAAGTAAAAAGACCTGTAGAAACCTAGAAACCATTCGTTTACTCCGCTTCCATTGCGTAGGCTCCAGCCTCCTACGTTTCCTACGTTTGTGCTTTCATCCCGGTATGAATTACAATCGAGCGGTTTTAAATCAGTCTTTTATTCTCATAATATTCATTCCTATTCCAGTGCCCTACAAAAACGAGTAAATCAACTTTTTTTTCTCGAATCATACTCCTTCCATAGTATCCAGGTATTCTAGGTACCGTTCTAGTTTTCATAGACTTCATAGTTTCCATCTTTTGTCACAGAACAAGAGAAAGAAAGAACGCACGCGAGTGTATGAAAACCTACCGCATTTGATACCGACTTGACTTGAAAAGGCTGTAGTGATTACAGCCTTTTTATTAACAAAACGGAGACAATGGAAGCTACGAAAGCGTACGTAGATATATCACCAAGCAAATAAATTATGTGTCAATATTCCTCCACAATTTTTTCCACTGAGGCGTGTTCGTTTTGTGTACTTGGAGGAAAAAAAATTCGAGCCTATACGACTACTATCATACCACTACACCACCAACGACTATTATTTCGTCGATGATTCATCTAAATAAAAATTTTTCAGACATGCGAAATATAAAATAGCTTAAGCCTAAAAATTTATTGAAGAATCGAAGAATGTCGAGCGAGTGTTTTATGACGGAGTAGTTGGAGTAGTAGAGAAAAAAATGATAATTAAGTAAGAGAGAATGACGTCAACACTTAACGACCTGAAATGGAAACCTAATGCTTCAGTTAAATTCACCGTTCTGCTGGACACTTTTGTTCCCACTTTCCTCGTGGACGATATTCGTGATACGATTCTTTCCTTATCTATCATTCATAATCTTTTACTATTTTAATAGACAAAATGCCTCCATACCTCCAATCTACAAACTACAAACTGACGAGGAGGAGTGTATACATTTTAATTCAAAGGAATCGATTTTATTGAAAAAAAATGAGACATTTCAGACGAGACTAGTCAATCCAGCATTTTAATGTTGAGTGAAAGGAGCCATCACTATGAATTCTTCAATTAGTTTATGTTTCATGTTGCCCCAACAATGTGAAATAGCATCAAAGAATGTGTAAAACTTCAAAGGTTCAAGTATAAAACTTTTTCCTTTAAATAACTTTTTAATTGAGTCATAGCAATTTCAAATTGGTTTCTAATGACTCTGACTCTTGACGTTTACATATTTTTCATTATGTCCATGTAGATTACACAAATGAAAAATTCGGTTCATACCCTTCTGTTCCGTTCGCTTCATGTAGAAATATTAAAACGTTCATATTTTTTCAGGGCAAGTATTGACTTGACAAGAACCTGCTATCTTGATAAAACTTACGTATCTTCCATTTCAATATTTTTCTTATTTCCTGTCTGTCTTAAAAAAAGTCAAGCGTACACACAAAGCCAAAAAAATAGGATTAATGCCATTAAGTCTCCAAATAATATGCTCAATATGAAATAAGTTGTGTACGAAGCGTAGGAAACTTTCATAAGAAAAAAAATTCCAACTCATCTACGATTCATAGGTAATGACCCTACCGCAAAGATCTCAGGTCATTATAAAATCATGGCGAAAAAGTTTACTCATTTGGAGTATGGAGTACCATGCTACGATTTAAGATAAACATCAGCCTCCAAGATGTCTCATTCTTAAAAGTTGGCTCGTTAGATTTAATGCTTTTAATGTTTTAATAGGAAAATCGAAAGAGGCTTAAAATGCAGGCATAAAATGAAATTATGCTTTTACATAAATTATTCATGTAGCATTCATTTCGCCTTACAAAAGTCAAGTAGTCTTGAAAGCCTTGTCTCTGCCGTCAATGGCTTTCATACACATACAACTCAATTATTCCATGCCTTTTAGTCTTGACGGTTATTTTCCACTCACCTGGACACCTATTTTTTCTTCCATGAGCGTAATTTACATATCTCCTTGTCATTTCCAAGAATAACAATTGGAAATTAAGTATCAGTTGGGAAGAACATGCGTAAAATTTTCAGCTTGACGCCGTTCACACCAGAAAGGTCTAATGCAACAAGTTACTCCAAGCGAAAGTCTACCGGAATAAAGCTTCTATGGTTAACAGCAAACCATGAAGGTTAAATCATTAAATGTAAACGGTAAATGGTTATCTACATTGAGCGTAGAGCCTAGGCAAAACGTTGCATATGTATGACACCGTGAAACCGTTTCACGCTCAGTTTGGAGGTTGGAACGTATGCCATGTTTGGATATTTGGTATGGAGAACACGTTAAGTGAAAGATGAATATGTTTTTTTTTCTCCAGAGCAAATATAAAAGCCATTTCCATAAAAATGTCGATATAGCACACGGAGAGACAAAAGGTAAAAAAAATAATGTCCTTAGAAAATAAAAAATGATTTATGTTATTGATTTCTGTTGAGCGTAACCCTTCTGGTGACTTTCATTGAAAATGTTTAAATTACTAATGAAACGTAAAGCATTTCAATGAATTACGAATTAGCGTCCAATTTTCCTAATAGATTGAATTTGGCGGGTCCTCCCATTACTATTACCTTAGTATAGTATGGATATGGGGCATTCTGAGAGAATTACTTTTTATTGATTTTTATGTCATAGAAAATTCCTTTTTTTTTTAAATATTTCTACAAGCATTTCTTACCAAGTGTAAATAAGACGTCATGACTAGGAAATATGGGAAGAGGTGGGCCAGCTAGGGTGAAACAAAAGCGAGAAGACTCCTCCACTGAAGAATATTGTAACGCCGCCAACACTCCACAGACTCTAGAGAAACGTAGTGTTCTTCTTCAGCCGGTATTTTTACTTGTCCTGTTACTCCTCCTTTGGAAAATCTGGAGAAAGGAGAAAGTAAATTTAGTGTTCTTAATGCTTCGTTCATTCAAAAAAAAACTGGAAGTTTAGTAAAGAACTTATTGAATGACAACAGACAGACTAGGGTTGGCATGTTTAGAAAACAATGTCAAAGAATTAGCGTAAAAGTACAGATAACTGCGGTCCGTCTGACTTAAGTTGTCTCTACATCTCAACTTTTCATTTATGGGGTAATAATAACACAAATGAGCTACTAATGCAAAGAAAACTTTTCATGAGTCTTCCAACGCACACACATAAAACGGAGGAAATAAAAGTTGCTCATGAAGAAGGAAAATGAGCCTAGTTTGACTACTCCATGACAATTTTCTATTTATAATTATTTTTGAATATGCCATACCAAAATTTTAATTACCTTCAGTATTCTCAAAATTTCCCCGAGAGAAAGTACTTTTCTGATTTATCTTCCATAAAATTTCAATTGCTTATCACAAATTTTTCGTAATCGCTTAAGTCACGTATAGATCACTAGATTTTTAGACGAATAAGTTTTCGAATGTAAAGCGGAAAAAATTGCTGTCCTTAGACTTTACAGTAACACTCTCCTACCGGGAGAAAGCAGCGTTCAGGACAGACTACAGCTTGGCAAAGGAGTTTCAACAAGTTTTTATACGCTCCGGTCGGTTATGCAGCGGCCCTAGTACATTTTTTTTCCTTCCCTTTAGACAATGCTACAGTTTGAAAGTGACATGTTGGCTAACGCTTTGGTGCTTGGAAGTTGCAAGTTTGGAAGCGTACCCTACATTGATATAGGACGAGATATGTAAAGTCATTGTGTCGTTGTCGTTGTGTGGGTGAATAGTTAAAGCTTTTTATTCGAATACAAATATGACAAAAAAATACTCTGTGAGATACATAGTATAGCGTAGATCTATAGAAAACTAGTTAGTTCAAAGTCTAAAGTACAAAGAGAGTTGGCACACATTCATGTATCCTCCAGAGGAGAAAGTGGTTAGCTCATTTACATTTTCAAAGGATGATTATCATGTTGACGATCATGTTGACAAGACCGAGATACTCTCTGTTCATTGCTAATATTAGTGAAAATCTAAGAAGCTTCTTAAAAGATTCCATTACTTTTACATTTTACGCTTACAATTTTTTTCTTTCCTCCCAGCTGTTCTAGGATGTAGGGCTTACTCCGAAATTAATATGGATAGGGAGTAAATGAAAAATAGGAGTTTGTATTGCCTTGTACGCTTCCAGCATTAGCAAAATATTTAGAGAGGAATACGTACTTAGAAAAACATCTCGTTTTGGTGTGATCTACAATCTATTATGATTAGGCGTACGTCATTGTAACGTTTTCTCCTGGGTTGGCAAGGGAAAGTCACCCCTTTACATACTCAAGCTTTCCCCCTTCTCGCCTACTAGCCCTGCTTATTCATGCTCTCTAGCATTCCAATTCCGTTTTTTTAGACTTTCTACAATAAAATTCGACAAGATGGTAAAAAAGCGAATGAGTGACTTTCTTTTGTCAAAAGGGTAGACGCCATATGGTCTCTTCTGCAAGATTAGGTCATTTATTGGATGTAAAGTCTAACATTCGTAAGATGATATTATGTAATGTGATCATTATCCTAAGAAATTTCGACAGTTTGGGATTTCTAGTGGGCTACAAATTATTAAAGTTTGTGTAAGCCGAAACATCAAATAAATCTTAAGAGGGGAATTACGATAGTATGTAATTTAGAATTACGATTTTTTTTCAAGTCTAAGGGTTTTTTGCAATTTTTGGCCTGATTACGCTTTTATTTCTAAATTCTTAAGGAAAGGAGTCTTGTCTAGTTGTCTAGTGGGTTGCTCAAAATTAAATTTTCTCCTAAAGATCTTCACCTCAATTGCAGTAACTACTTAGACCAATCCAGCAAATCCTCCATTTTCTATGAGATTATCTTCTTGGAAGAGATCCGCCATGATAGCTATGAACGACAGAGGATATTATTTTAATCCAAAAATAACCCAACTTGCAACTTGCTCCTACTCTATTCAATAATTAGGGTGGGATGAAATATGTACCTCTCAGGGTATTGAGCAATCATTACATCACTTTTTATGAGTTTGCCCATCGCCCCAGACCAAACCAGACCGGATCGAAAATGTATGTGCATTTTTCTACTTTCTATTGCTTTGATAACCTGTTTCGATTCCCATGAATTATACATTTAACTTTCTTAGCAAATCTCAGGTTGACTGTTTCGTGACTTTACTCCTCTCGGGTCAAATCAGTTTCTATGATTCTACGTGTGCTATGTACTCTCTGTCTTAGACCAAGAGTGGTGTCCAACAGTCACCAACAGTACAGGGATTTTTTTAGCTAGTCTACTACTTCAACCTTGGAAGAGGATGTAGTAGGTGAGGTGACGTAATACAAATTTTAAAATGCATATTTAGTCTAGTCCCCTGCTCTACTCTCTTCAAACTCTATTTCCTATCCATATTGAAAATGTGACATTGTTCAATATGGAAAGTGTTAGGGGAATATGCACTGATCTATTAATGTGAACGTGATACATCACACCACCACATTTTTGCAGTTAAGGAGCCAATCAAGAAACTATTAAGATAAGATGATAATGATGATTGTCTTCGCGAAAGAAAGAGNCGAAAGAAAGAGTTGCTATGTTGTGCTTCTTCAACATTTTTAGGTATGGACTAGACACTGGCGAAAAGCATGACAGAAAAAGAACTCTCGGTAAAGAGCCCCTGCTAAACGCATTTTAGCACACAAATTTCAGCGCAGTAAACTACATTCGTCGGACGGAAAACGTGTAATTCTAGCCCAGGGCTGAAAAACCATAATGTAGAAAAATCATGGTAATTTAACAGAACGTACTAAAATATCCAGAGAAAGTAAGAGAAAATTTTTGCAAAAATATTCAAATAAAAACTGTTTAGAATTTATATGAATGAGTTATATAAACATTAAAAAATTTAGGTAGCAAAGTCGTAATTATTGTATCAAATCAATGGGCTAAAATTAGTTTTTGAAACAGTTGGAATACTTTTAAGCAAATTTTTAGCAGTTTTTACCGTAAGGAAACAAAGCACTTTAGATTTTAAACCCCAACTGGGAAGCTAATACAACTCGTATTAAACTGTTCTGTAATGAGTGTAGTTTTAACGGACAAGTTAAGTTTGAGCTAATACGTTACATGGAACATTTGCTACTCTCAAGTGTGCTAGAAAGCTACACAGTTCGCTTGCGTTCGGGTCACGTTGTACAAGCGATGCCGAAGGTTGTTTCATGTTTTATTTGCCGTCTCTATGCAAGTTATTCTGTTTAGTTTGCTTCGATTTCTTTGACTTTGACAATTTAAGTATTGTTGGAATTAAAATTGATTAATTTAATTTTTAAGTTTATAACTTTACTTTTGGTTTGGTTGAAATTTATTCATGAGTGTGCACAGTTAAATAAAGACAATTAAATTTTAATTAAATAATTTAAATTGCAATTAAACAGTATTGATTATTTTAATAATTAATTTATAACTTGAGTTGAGAAGAAAAAATAGTAAGGTAACATTTTGATAAGGAAAACTGTGTTTGGAAGACTGTTAAGCCTGCAATTAACTGGGATAATATTTATTTTTCAGCTCTAAACTAGCAGAAATCAGTTAACCTCAATTTTTTTTTGAGTGATAGCGTCTGGTAACTGCGACAACAAAATAAAATCTGCCTCCACCGGCGGGAACGGGATTAGACGGGGCTATTAAAGACGTTCGATACGGGAAATTAAGGTATGTTCAAGTCTTCATTCAAGTTAGATTTGGGTACTAAATGCTAATGAATTACATTATCACTAACATTTATCTTTTCAATTGATGTAAGGCGCCATGCCACTTCGATAACAATATGAGATCGCCTACGCATTTTATAAGACAAACTTTTTTGCTTCTTTGAATTCCAGGGAGGAGCAAGAGTAAAGGTGGCGGACCAGATTAAGTTTGATGCTTCTAACTCTATTTAAGTACTGACGAGTAGTTAAACGTAAGTTCCTTTGCATTTTCCTAATTTAAACAGCAATTACTTCATTACTTGAATCCAGCACATAAATTTTTCATACATTTACTCCAATTCCAGCCTTAACACTATCAACCCATAAAATTGGTACCATATCAATCCAGTAATTTCTTTTACGACGACGTCACCATCGAGAACTATTTTCTCTGAAATTCACTGAGTTAGTTCCAACAGGTAATTTTCATTCGTGTTGATAATCAAATTGAAATTTTGAAACTCGGTCAGAAAACATTTTAACGTTTTACTCATTTCAATCCAGATTTAGTAACTATGGAAAGATTTGAGGACGCCGTAGTGAATCCTCAGCGTCTTAGAACAATAAGGAAGTTCCGCAGGATGAACAAGACTGGTAGCAATGTCATCAGCAGAAGGTATCAGGAGGCTGCGAGATACCTCGAAGAATTGGGCAATCATATCCATGAATATGAGAAATGGTACCCAGAACTCTTTTTTAGGGAGTTGGTACCCCGTCGCAGGAAGTATGCGCATAGATACGTGAGACTAACGGTGATCGAAAAGCCCATATTTTCATTAAATGGAGTCTATTATCTGGTCGAAGACCAGTTCAAACAATGCGGCTTCATGGAAATTCTTGATTGGAATAAATATGATATCACAGGTATACAGTATGGCTCCGTCATTGCAATCATCGACCCAAGAGTAAAGGCTAGCCTAGACGGATACCAAACAATTTGCGTAGAAAACGCGGACTTGGTCCGTCTCTTGTATAAAGAACATGACATGTGCCGCTTTTGCGGAGCCCCCTACGCTACTGTGAGATGCGATGCTTGCAGGGCAAAGTACTGCAATTTACATTGTCTCAGACACGACATAATCGCATTGAAGCACAAGTACATCTGCAATGGCGTCCCGAAGAAGCAGAACGGCATGAACTTGTGGCTACTTGCTGCAATATTTGTTGTATTCATCGGAATCGGCTGTCGCTTCGTTTCATTTCGTTAAATACCTCTAATGAGTTTTTTTTTTGCATAGAGATTTGAATAAAACTATTAGGACTTATCATTTCCACACACTTAACATCCGTCTTAATCTTGCTTTATTAAAACATGTTTTCTTTTGATTTTAATTGACCAATTAAAAAGTTTTGATTTTATGATTGATTTGGTTTTGGTTATTTTACGTTTTGCTTGAGAGACCTTTAATAAATTTTAAAATACAAAAATTGCTAGGAACAACTTGGATTAATTTTTTACCACATTTTCAGCACTAATAGCATCGCTTTTGGAGCTCATTATTATGGCTGCATTCATTTCATGGAAAGCATAGCTTTCACTTTAAGCATCTCTGAAACTTTACATGGAAGCCTTCGTGGAATCTGTAAGATGAAACTGATTTGCTAGAGTTTTTTTCCTGTTTTAGGTATTTTTTTCAGTAAAAGATGCATTACAATATGTCGTTCAGGACACACGCTGCCGTGGTGACATCATAAACCAAAAAAGCCAAAAGTTATTTGATACTCTTACCTGTATTCGTATTGTACAAAACGTGTAATTTTCAGGTGGAGGAAGAGATACTTTGACTGGGTGGAATGTGGACTACAGAGGAAACGAAACCAAGGCCACAACAAAGGAAACTTCCGTACGGTATCATTCTCGTTAGATAAGAGTGATAGGATAAGGTTTAGGGGAGCTTTGAATAATTGAACGGTGATAAAGATTTTTTAGAGATGATTCACCTAATTTATAGACTTTTTGTGATAATAAATTAAATACTGTAGACTGTAAACTGAGAATATTGTGATAAATACCTATGCTTTCTTAGGAGTAACTTATGGGGTAACGTAGGACTACAGGTTTTAAGTATGATGTATGGTTTCCATTTCATTTTCATTTGCCTTTTTTTGAAATATTCGTCTCAAGTCTGAGGATTTCAGCGATCGACCTCGAGCGATTTGATTAAATTTAATTGCACTTTATAATCATAATCAAAGGCAATAATATTTCCCCCTGTTTTGGAGAGAATGTTCATCTACTCTGACCGTTGAAACGGAGCTTAATCGCATTTGCTAATCAAATAAAATAAATGTAATTTTAATTATCATAATCATTTTCATGAGATTTGACCTGATTGAAAATACATTTAAGCAATGGTCAGCAAGAAAGTTACCCCTTTTTTAGAATCTTATTTTTTTCTCGAAATCGGGGAGATCCGAGAATATACTCTTCAGAGTTTATACTCGGGTTCCGTATTTCATTTGATCGGTGTAAAGTTCTTTACAACATAAATCTATATTCAGTTACCCGGGTTGATTCGCGTCATCAATCAAAACTGATTAGAGAGATTCATGCATCTTTATCGTTTTTGATGTATAAGATTTATGGTCTGCTCGCCTGACTACCTTCAAGATAACAACTCTATACAAACATTTGGAATATAACTAGGGATTCTAGTTCTTTTCTCCAGTTTCAAACGTTCCTTTTATCTGTACTCGGTGAAAGGGTTGATGCGTTGATGGTTGTTTCCTTCTTTCTACATGAATCCGTTTGAAGTGTAGGGAATGTAACACAACCTCATTATCAATTTTTCTGCTTGTATTCATCCAACAATCACATTTTTTCGTGATCAGAAATCGCAAAGATCACTTCATCCAAAGATCCACCTATCGAGCATAATTCAACATTTTCTTCGTATGGAATCAACCATGAAGCTTCAAGCTTTCACAATTGAACTGTTTCAAAAGAAAAGTCTTAAGAGTCTAAAAGTGAATGAGATTCCAGCACACTACTACATCCTACTCTTACTCTACTCTTCTCCTTTTCGTTTTCATGAGATAAAGTTAGAAGTTGGAACAAAGTTGAAACAGATCATGTTTATCCCCCCACCTGTGACTTTTCGAATGGATATGGTTAGAGGTAGAGAGGTACACTTGGTACTCTTGCTTTTCATTACACTTATCAATAATGCACAGTATTTTTTTTTAGAAAAAAAGCAAACCGTAAGAGAACAACAAATCTAGGGGTCATTTCCACCCAATGACCAACCAAAACCAAATTTGTACCTTATTTGAGGATGTATACGCTACGGGATTATTACGCTCTGGTCTAAAAATACTTTATTCGACTCACCACTTGAATCTAAAATCTTGGATACTCAGTCGGTATCCCGTAGCCCTTTAAATATTTAATGAAATCTAGCTCGGTCCGAAACCTTCACTTTTGGTTGACCAACTGGAGACGCTAAATGTAACCAACCATGTCTATGGACTACATGCGAACCTCCTTCAAAAAATAGGGATTTACGGCTTCACGACTTCCTTTGTAGATTTTTTTTGAACAAAATTTAATTAGTATTTTCACCAGGTAAACAAAACCTTTCCAGGAACTGACAAGTTCAAACAGGAA
>JAANSQ010000257.1:0-29589 GCA_036850885.1 Lepidocyrtinus dapeste
CAATAATTCCCCACTATTCGAATAATACCCCACTCCTAATAATTCCCCATCAAAAAAGTCGGAAAATCAGTAATTCCCCAGGACTATTAAAAGAGGATATACGGTATTTTGGGATTTCTTTCTGAAACTGATTATTCACTTTTGTTGAACTTATCTTTGGTATGCATACCTTAATATTTTAAATATATTTCATCGATTGGTGATTTAAACTCTGGTTTTATGCTTTCTACACATGGCCATATATTTCATGTGGTTCATATGGTTCGTATATTCGTATACTTGATCTAAGCATACTAGAAATTGTGAGAAGGGTCATAAAATGCTTGTGCAGAAAATTCCACCCTTCCCATTCCCATGAAAATCCAACGGACCTGGTATATACTCAGTTACAAAGTTTACGACATTCATCCGTACCAGCTCACTCTTCACTTTACCATTTACCTTGTCGTCCTCTCGTCCACTCTAAACGATTTGCATGTAAATGTATAACAATTAAATGTAAATGTAATAATAATGTTGTTGCCTTATTTTCTGGCGGAGATAGGCGTCAACACGAAAATCTGACTGAAAAGGAAAAAAAAATATTGCATTTCATTAAATGGCTGTGAAGATTAGATTTCTTGGGAGCTTACAATCCTCAAGTGTGTAGAAACTCCATTACACATTCCTTTCGGGGCCTACAATGAATCGAATTCCTACAAAAGTTCGCCCATTTTACTGCCACAATCAATTTAAATTATGAAAGAGATTCATTCCAAAAACATTAATATTCACCTTAGATAATACATTAGCGCTTAGTATTCATTTCGCATGAGTCTTGCCCCACACAAACACATCATCAAATCCCACAGTTTGTATGCATTTTTATCAGTAGATTGTACACTGTCGGTAGCACTTTGCCCCATACATTTCACCTTGTTCCTTCCTCACTATCTGCTGTAAGATGAAGGAAACCTTTTGGATGGATTTGCATTTCTCTGTGTTCTGGTCGTTTGATCCCGTTTTAATTCTGTATTGGAGCATGAATTTGCATAAAAAATCTCTTTGTATTCTGCTTTGTGCATTTTAGGAGACACATTTGAAGACAAACGCCGCACAGTTTCATCTGTACGAAAAGCATCTTCCCTTGTGTCTTTCCATCTTCGCTAATAAATTCGTCTAGGCTGCCTACGCAAAATTCTCTTGTCTATTATTAGGCACTACCATGTTCACCAAAAATCTAGCAAATCTCCGGGGCCAGACTCAAATTATTTGTGTGCACCTTACACCAGAGCAACACTCAGGAGGCTTAAGACTCTAAAGACTCTAAAATGAGTATGTCAGAGACAGAGTCTTCTATTGCATCAGTGCGAAATATACTTTCGAAGGGAATCTATGAAATCTAAGCTTGATCAACATTCCCAAACACTTTTTGGTATTTTAAGGAAGTTACATTACATAATCTCAAATTACAGGATCATCCCATTCCTTTAATCTCATGAAACACTTTAGCGTTGACAATGTGACCCTTTATAGTTTACCCTCCAGAAACTAAAACTATCCAGAGAAATTTGCATTAATTGGGGTAAATTATACGAAACTTTTGATATGTAGCTGGAATCGTACAGAGTCAGAGTGATTGATAGAGCAGTAAGTTTAAGACTTCCGTTTACCGTTCCCATTTTAGAGTTGAGTTCGTCCTAGAGTTATTTCTAGTTTGAAGTTCATTGCCCTATGTCTTCATAAGTCTTAGTTTTACAATGCACGCTCGCAAACTTTGTATTCTGAATAGTCTTGGAACGTTGGAGCCACGAAGAATCCTCATGTCGCGGGACTAAAAATGATCACAGCTACGTACATGAATATATCCTACACGCACGTTGCATATTTCTGCACAAAATGTATACGGCAGCTGCCACTTCCGGGCATTCCATGCACAGTTAACTCTCTACATAACCAACTACAGAAAAGGCTCGCTGAGGCTTGGTATCTTGGGAAATTAATTGTTGGTAAAATGGACGGAACATACTGAGTTAGGAAGACATGGTCGCTTCTTCATTTGTGTAATTTAAAATGCGAATTTATTTCACACCATGGTTTTTCGATTTGGAAGAAATTGACCAAAATTGGTTATTTCGCTTACACCTATCAGACCCTATGGTAGATATTGTTTTAACGTCTCCTCGGTATGGCACTCGTGCTACATAAATTGTTCCGTAAGCTATGTCCCGACGCGCGCTCGCTGGCTCGCTCGTCTTTTTGGCAAACACTCTCCTTCTCTCCTTTTAATTTGGAACTTAAGCAAAAAAAATGAGCAAAAAATGGCATCGTTCTGAAACTGTAAAGTCTGAAGAAGGCTCGATATTATTCTGTACGGGAGAATGTTTGGAAAGAGAGTCTCATAAGGCTTAAGGCTGCTCGAGAATGCAAGGAGCAACTTGATCGCGCATATTTTTTCTCATTTTGTTACACCGCCTCCCACTCTCGCTCATTCCAATCTTCTTCGAGAGTATGGTTCGATTCAATAATTAGTTCCTTCTTGTTGAGTTGAATTTGGGAAAAAATACAGTGAATTGGATGACCTCTGTGCTTATCTCACTGACCGCTTATTCATATGCCAAGAAAGGGCTAAAAGTTGACCTTGTTTTTCCCAAAAAAATGTGCTGGACAAGCTGAAGCAGTGAGAGAAGTGGTGTGGTTATTTTTTTGTGTTGTTTATGGTGACATTGGAGAGAGAGAGAGTTTGTGGTGGTGTGGTAACGTAAATCTTCGCCTCTCATTCATTCCTGGACACTTCCAGCCAATCACGAGAGGAGTGTAAGGAGAATTGTGTTGACTACACCCAACAACAGAGACCAGAGTCAAAACAAGTTGGGCCAAGAGTAGAAAACAAGGCCGATATTATCGACTCTCGCGAAACTAATCTTTGAACGAGACACAAGAAAATTGAATCAGCGAGTTTTATTGCTTTAATCAATACTCTCCTGATATCTGGCTCTGGCTCCAATTTAGTTTAGGGAGATTATAAGATGGAAAACAAAAAGTGGACAAAAATTGGAGTTGCATAAGCTACACCAGTCGGTTCATTGATTGGACTTGGGATTGAAAAAGATTGAATGGAAAAGTTGAGAATGATGTGAGCTCCTTGAGAGTCTGTTTGACTAATGGGTCTACCAATAAGTAAAATATTTCGCTACCCGAATTAGCGAAGTGAAAGCGTACGCTTGATGGATGTAAAGAAGGATACTGAGGAGACTGAGGATGGTCCTTGGGAAACAGGTCAAAGGAAAAGTGAGACGGAGAAGAGGACGAGGAGACAAAGGAAGACTTTTGCAACACGGGATGACTCGCCTGGAGAAGTGAATCATGGAAAGGTTCTTCGGAGTCATACGAGAAGGAATACTGAGAAAACAGCGGCCACAGAATGGGTTTCTTCTAGGCGTCAGGCACAACATCAGCGTTCTTCCGTAGTGAAGCGAGATGTTGAAGCGAAAGATGTGGACGAAGTAGACCAAGGAATGCAGATGGGAGGAGCAGGATACACTGTACTCACCAGCGTCATCTCCTTGTCTTCATCAGCTGAAGAGCCATCGAATGAGAGGAAGATTCCCCCAGAGCAGGCAAGGCTGGGTGGGACTACCTCCAAACTGAAAGCAACAATGGAGGATGTGCAAACAGGTTCCTCTTCACTGAATAAAGGATCAACAATGGGAGAAGTAGGTAGAGCGAGGAAGAGCAAGAGAAGCGAGGCCTCTCTCCTGCAATCCTCACCTTGTTCAGTAGAGAGTGCGCCCACTACGCTCAGACCCAACACAGAGATCGCTCAACACTCCAAGTGTAGCATTGTTAGCACTGGCAGCGACGATGATGCTTGTGTACTCACAACATGCTCCGTAGATGAAAAAGGAGAGCAAATGAGCCAACAGAGTGCACGACGCAGTCCCACGGAATCAATCTGTTCGCACACATCACAAAAACAAATCATCACTGGAAGTGAACAAACACGCTTTGAACTGAGGTCTGGAGGATCCCCGAGTAGTCTTTGGTCTCCTCCAGTACACTCCGACCAGAGTGAGCACGAAGAGGAGGAAGAGCAAGTCTTAAGGGGCAGCGTAGACGATGAAGATGAGTTACTAGCCACTTCACTCAAGACACTCGCCTGTGGTGGGCAAAGTGAGACAAAGTTTAGAGAAAATTTAAACCACGAGAACAGTGTATCCGTCAGTGTATGCTCTACCTTGACCGACACCAAAGAACTGCCAGGTAGTGCGGGCCAAGCCAAAGCTACAGCCAAGCAAGAAACCCATGATGATGAGAATGATGAGGAGGAATGGCAAGGTAAATGGGGCTACTTGCTACATTTTCTCTTTCCCAGACCTTCTTCAATCATATCTTGTCTGTTGTCTCATCCAAACAACTTTCTCCGACAGTTAAATCATTATTACATTCAAATCGGAAGTTATCTAGTCTAATGAAAATATTTTGTTTTTCCAGTGGCACCACACAAGCATGAAGAAGTCAAGGAGCGTAACCTCCGTGAGAAGGAAAAGCCTAGGATTGTGGTTGTATTACCGTGTCGTCGCTCTAGTTCTAATATGATTCAAGGTGGAGTGGAAATCACTCCAGCGGGAACGGAAGCTCCAGAGGCTACTCTACCAGCAACATCACCCTTATCACCTCCAATAACTGGTATAGTCAGTAGCCCCCAGAAAAAAAAGAGTGTCACAGGGTCTGGCAAGAAAAGGAGTGTTTCCGAAAGAGTAGTTGAACCCCCACCGCTTTTTAAGTTTAAGAAACCTCAACAAAACAAGAGAAACATTGTAGGCGATAGTGACGATAAAAGTGACAATGTGTCGCAGGGTGAGTCTCCTTGTGGAGAGTTACTGCGGAGTATCGTGGAGCCGAAGAAGGCTCAAGTGTCCAGTGTCCTCATGAGCAACTTGCCTTACATGGGCGAGCTCACTTTCGATACTAGACCACGTCGTGGTAGGAAGCCAAAAAAAGCTGATATTTGCCACTTAATTTCGAAAAATTACGGCATACATTTCCCCAGCAATACTGTCCAAGACGTGCACCTCAGCCGGATTCAGGAGTCGCAGAGGCCCTTCGCATTAGGTAGCGCTGGAGTCCTAGGTAGTAAAGCTAAATTGGAGCATAGTAGCGCTAGATCTAGACAAGTTGAGAGGGCAGGGGTACAACATGTCACCAGAAGCTCTCCCACGGCGAGACCTTTGGTCTTGCCTCCAACTGTGCCAGCCTTCTATAACAGAGACGTTTCCATAGTTCCCATCATCCCATCGCTTTGGAACAACACTGGATCAAATAGTGCATCTAGCAGAGAACAAACCTCCTCCTCATCCAGATCTGATCCAGATCTGTCTGGAATGTTGGAGAGTGTATCCACAGCCCATTTTACGCTTCAGAGGAATACCCTTGAAAGCGCGAGCTCACAAGAAACGATCTCAATGTTTCCCTTGAATCCTCACACTCTAAAGGCATTTTCCCAGAGAGACTCAGACGATGCTAATAGCGAAGGCAGTGGTATGGACGTGGACAAAGCAGGAACACCTGGAAAAGACGAAAAGGATCAGGAAATGCCGCTCAATCTATGCTTAAGGGATGATACCATGGGGAAACCATCCTTTCTGGAGGGGTTATCCTTAGGCAGTCTCACATCCGACTTGGATGTGAGATGGGGGAAAGACTTCAATCGTAGAAATACTCTAGACGTTTCTTCTTCCTCTCTTTCGGAGGGGAAAAGTACGTATGAAAGCATATCACCCAGTATAACCATCATCCAGGGAAGGAATAAATCTATTGAATTAGCTCCATTAAAGGACTCCATGGGTATGAAAGGCTTAAGTTTCTCCAGGAAGAATACAAACGAAAGCCAAATGAATCTAGTCAGTGGAAAAGGCGTTGCCCGGTCCACAGCGTCGATGACGAGAAGTGCGAACACAGCGTATAATCTACCGTTAGCCTTGAAGGGAGTTCAGCCTCAGATTAACTCCACCGAAATATCAATTTCTTTAAAGAATACTTCTTTGGAGGGTATGAGCTCTACTTTGTTTGCTACAGGAAGAGAAAAAGATTTTGGGGCGGTGAAAGAAGACAACGTTACTGTAACTAAGCAGACCTCCGGTGGTAGAAAAAAGAAAGGTAAGCCACTAACTTTGACGATGTTTAAATCGGTTACTTTCACAAATTGTAACAGACTTGATAATTCGTCCAGGCATTGGCACTCCAAGCACCACAGCTAGTTCAACCTCAAAAATTACATCGACCTCCGGGAATTTGTCATACTCAACAACTCCATCCACAAGTTCTCATGCGTTGTCTTCACTAGGAGGAAGGTTGTTTGGACAGTCTTCCGGAGGAATTAATGACGGAGCACAGGTTTCCATTTGCAAATTCAAATTTACTGGAGGTGCGAAGCCTTCCTTACAAGAGAAGAAGATGTTGTCAGTAGACTCTGGCGGAAATTTCCGTTTTTACACAGACAAATCTACGAACGGAATTTCTACGAAAATTGGGAAGGGTCATCAGTTCGCTGTGTCCTCAGCGCCTTCAAAAATGAAGGCTAGTGAGTCGGCAACCAATTCGAGCAAAACAGTACAGAGCACCGAGCTCCCTACAAGATCTGACATGACTTCATCATTTTCAGTTTTCGCTCAAGGGGGAAACCATCCGGAAAGTGAGACCAAGATAAAAGCCAGGAAAGCAGTAGGCACTTCACTAATTAAATCTGGCTCAAAGAGGACGCTCAACACTTCCTCCACTGTACAAACATCAACATCTGGAGTTCCACAAGCAGAGCCTTTTTCTATGCTGCCTACTAGAGACGAAAGTAAGTACTTCCGGTTAAGCATGGATGGAGATCAAGTTTCTCCATCGACCAGTTCAAAAACCTTCCCATTTCAGGTGGGAGAAGACTCCAACAGCAGTAGCAACAGCTGCACTAGTTCTGACGACGACAGTAATGAAAATTTAGCAGAGAGGGGGAACGGTTTCGACATGCTCCCTGACAGGGGCGACACAGACTACACTCAGCTTTCCCAAAGACACTTTCAGAAGCAGGGAGCTTCCGGAAAGCTAAAACTTCGTAGGAAGAGAAGGACAAGGAAGAGCCTAATGCGAGAGAAACTGGAGAAAACCTTTAAGGAGAAGGGCTTCCTGATACAGACTCAGCAGCTGGAATCTGCCGAAGGAGCTACCTACTGTAAATTCAGGCAACTGAGGAAATTCACCCGGTATTTATTTCGCAGTTGGAAAGATTATCTGCCTGATAATGTGAAGGAGATTAGTGATAACTCCACGCAGGCACAACAAGAGT
Organism: Lepidocyrtinus dapeste; assembly: GCA_036850885.1. Lineage (NCBI taxonomy): Eukaryota > Metazoa > Arthropoda > Collembola > Entomobryomorpha > Entomobryidae > Lepidocyrtinus > Lepidocyrtinus dapeste. The sequence goes on from JAANSQ010000257.1 coordinate 7,313, forward strand.
TAGCAAGTAATCCTCCACAATCTACCTCCAAGTCAGGTAGAACCTTTATCAAAACCATTTCTTTTCAATTTCAAATTTGCTTCACTGTCTCATTCTTATTTACCCACTCCAACAGAGAGAGAAAGTTCTCCAGAAGAGCAGGTCCTCCCAGAGGCTCACAAGAAGATGGAGAGTGTAGAGGACACCCAAGACGATGAGATTGACGTAGAAGACGATCCCACCGAAGGGGATGATGAAGATGGGGCCGATGACCAAGACAAGGTTACATAATCCTGGAGGAAACATCAGCAAAGAATTGATCTCAAGAAAAGGGGCAAAAAATGAAGGATTTGGAGGATTTTCAAGAAAGAATGATCAACAATTTTAAGGTGCTTTCCAGACATTCTTTAAGAATACATGGGACATGATGACGATGCTAGTCCGGCTCAAATGCAATTTTTTTTTCTATCCGGTTCTGTGTTACTCAGGAAACTAACTCGACAAACAAAATACCATTCATATCAACGCAGTATAGTAGTACACTTGCGACACATTTTTAGAGGGAAGATAGTAAAATTTAAACTTTAATTTGTTTCTTTTTTCTCTTGCCAGTAAAACAAATTTTTAGAGCAAATGCTACAAATCTAAAAAAAAATTATTCATTCAATGAATTTTATTTGTAACCATTAAACTGATTAAGTAAATATTTTGGGAGGCTCCATCAAACTCATTTCGTCTTATGCATTCCTGTAGTTATTGAAATCATTCCAAAACAACGCTGATCAAGTGACAAATTCCCAAGTGGGGCATTAAGAGAACCATTAACTAGGAGAGCATTAACAAATGGGTAATTTGTCCGAAACCTGTAAGCATCTACCGCCTTGGCAGTGTATCTCGTGCGCTTCCTCCAACTCTAGCTCTTTGTTTAACTTTCATCTTTCTTGAGTAGTTACAATGTTTAACTATGAATCATTTATGGTCCCACTCCCACTGTCCCAACAGCAAGCTCATCTATGCAGGCGTAGATGGTGCTGTTTATTAGACTTTATAGAGTTTATTTTCTCAAATTGCATGGAAGGGAAACGTAAAGCTTTTTCATTTTATAAATTCGAAGAAGATAAAAACCAGAACGAGTTGAGATGCTTCATTCATCGATTCATCGGTTCAAATCTCATCCGTCACTCGTCACTTTATCAAATGTTTATGAAAGGATTGAAACCGGAGAAAGAAACACGCAATTCAGAATACAAGGGAAGCCAACTCTCTCTGGAGTAACTGAATGATATTTACTCTCAAGCTGTCACAGAGTCTGTATAACAAGTTCGTCCTCATCCTCACCCATACGTCCATACATAATAGGCTTCTGTGAGTACACGTCATTGCAATTGCATCATTGCATGGCAACAGAAACATCCCATTAGTTTCACGATTTAAATGCCTAATAGTTTTCACAAGAGTTGCTCTTGGACAGAACTAAATATTTACTCAGTATTTTGAGAAGACACACACACGCAAGGTAAGCTAAAAGAGTCAGAACAGAAGTCATAGTCCAAGGTCTACAGTTTGACAAAGGTTGCAAAAAAAATGTGATTCATACGTCGTAAAATATAGGTGTCTTTTTGTAAATCTCGGTATCTTTTAATATTCTCTGTACATGCTAAATTCTGTGATGTAGTTGGGCTCAACATCAAAAGAAAGCAGTTTGAGACAGAATGCATCATCTTCAGAGATCATAAGCGAACTAAAAGTTAGTTCTGTTTCTCTGCAGTCGCTCAGTTACACCAAGTGAGCTCTTGCAAGCTACACCAAGCTGAATTTTCGATTCGAGTCTCACTCACAAGCTAGATATTTGTGGATGGAGATGTATGTCCGGACTGGTTACGCTCTCCAACTATTCTTAAAATCCTTCCTGGGGAAGTAAGAACCAGTGACAGAAATTTTTGTGATGGTTTTTCTTCCTAATACGAACGACTGGACGGAACAGAGCTCAGTGGACTTGCCCACCAACCTCTTCAGTATTAAATGGCTTACAATTAGTCTCTTTAGAGCTAGAGCCTCAAGCGAGTAAAAATGCAAACGTTTTTAATTGTTTGGGGTAAAATGCGAAATTAATTGTGGACCATAAAGATGTTCAAAAGTCAAAATGCTAATGTTAGATTTAGATGGGTTCATTGCCTATGACCTCAGCTTGAATTTCACGGTGGTGAAATCGGTTTCATTTACATGATGATGGCGCTTGGTTGAGAGAGATTGTAATGGGATGTGGGAGCAGGTGCTCTGTAATGGTATGCTACGCACTCGAGTTTTTAAGTTTCTCTAAGCACCATGTATCGTAGAAGCCCGTATTTTTATGTCAGTTACCGTTTTCTTGTCATCATTACGTAATAGCACATTCGTGCAAACAATGTACATTTTTTTCCCTGCATAAACATACTCAAGCACACTCAATACACATGCTTCATAGTTTTATTCATACAAAATATTAAATTCTGTCTTGTACTCATTGAGTCAAACGCGATCTTGAAAAATCCCTCCAGACAATATCGTATCAGTTACATACCGTAAAAACGTACAAAATATTCCTTTTCGGGGAGGAGAGATATGTAGATGAAATTAAATTTTTTGTGTTTTTCCTTTTCCGAGTGAGTTCGTAGCCTTCCTTCCTATTCCTGTTTCCCTGTTATTGTTAACCCTTTAACTCGTAAACTCGTACAGTCAACAGTGTCGTGTAGTGTGTGTTGAGCTTCAGCTTGTCTTCGCTATGTTTCTCATGCAGAGTGTATTGCAACGCAGGTTGGTTCGTTGGTTGCTAGACGCTGGGCTGTCTTCTTGTACGGGAAAGTTGTGCTTTGCTCCCGGGAGCTCATGGAGTAGTGAACCAGCTACCCTTTCTGATTCTCCTTTTCTTATTCTCGGGGAACAGCTTATTAGATTTGGGTAAACCATTTAGCTTATGCTATGCAAGCCTTGGAAGTTACAATAATTTCTTGTGGAGAAAACAGTATTTTTCCGCTTCAACCAAAAACCCATTCCTGTCTGTTCAGTCTGTACTGCTTTCTTTGCTGGAGTTTCTTGCTCCTAAATTTTGCTTTTACTTTGGTGCCAAGGAAAACTGTCCACCAGCAGCCAAAGCTTCGCACAAGTTGCTAGTGTTCTTACCTCATTACTACCTTACATTGCAGATTTTTGTTACGATATTTTACCGGCATACGAGATATTTATCAGTTTCCCTTAAAACTAATCATATATATTCATGACTTTCAATTCGTACTGACTTTGTCGTCCGTCGTAGGCGTAATCCTTTTTTTAAGTGATTAAATTTAATCAACATCCTATTCTGTACGTAGATGAATGTATAGCAGGACTGGTACGTCACTCAATGAATAAAGAAGAGTTCAAAATTGAACGAAAAGAGGAAAAAATAGTGTAGGCAGAAGGAGGAAGAGAGAGAGAGAGCAAAAGCTCAAGCTCGAGTCGACTCGCAGTCGTGGAATGGGAAGCTAGTCATATCTACAGCCAGGTTTTGAGTTGCTGCTCTGCTTCTTTGCTACATTAAAGGGTTGTGCTTTGATGCTTTGTGAGCTGAGCAGCCATTCGGCAATTTTGATTTTGGATGATGCTGTAGCTGTTGCTGTGTCGTGTTGGCTATGGTGCATTGTACTTGAGGCAGTTGAAGAGTTGAACAGTTGAAGCTTTGATTTTCCTTCTGTCCTTTCTTCCTCTTCTCGCGTTTCTTTTTGTTCAAGTGATGCTCGCTATGCATTGAGAGTGAAGCATGGCTAGACTAAGCCTTGCCTTGTCTTGTCCTTCTGTAGAAACTAGCCAACTTGTGTCCTATCTTACGTGTGTAGTTTACAACTCACAGAAAAGTTCACGGCAAACCCTTACATTTCGCCTGCAAGGAACTGTACTCTCGAGTCTTCTTGAGCACTTCTCCTTTCCGAAAATGGAGTACACATTAAATTTATATTGAAAGATGTTTCAAATTCGTAATTCGTACAAATCAATTGTGTTAATGTGCTTGTGCTTTTAAGGAGAATTTTTATTATTTGACTAAACAATTCACTTCGTGTCAAGTATAAGCTTCAGCTTTGGTTTATCACCAGTTTATGACTGTCATCATTCTGTAATTTTTATCCGGAACAGACAATAGGATGAACTTGCGTTTCGTGTCGTTACGATCCACTTCCAACAACTTTTAGGGAATACGAATACTTTTGCTTTCCCATCTGCTAAGAACGCTGAACCAAGGGTAGACAATTGTTTGGTGCTTCAGGCTAAAATTTAATCTACACGAGTTCATCTAACTGACATGAATAATCTAGTTTATTAAGTGGAAAAAAACTACAGTTTATTTTACAAATTTGACCTCAACCTAGCTTTATGAATTATGATACCGATTTTAACTTGAGAAACAAAACATTTTTAGTTTAGTGAAGTTTGAAAATTGAAAATAGTTTAAAAACCCAGTTGTTAATTGTGGGCATGAGCGTTAGCGTATTACCAATGGCTAAAGTTGGTAATCATCTGATCTGAGAAAGGATTAAAATAGTTATTCAATTTTGAAGTCTGTAAAGAACTCAAAATAGTTTTAGAGATAGTTAACTACTGTTAAAACTGACAAGTTAGTGAATTTAGACCGGATATTTTCGAAAGACGATTTAAAGTGCGAAGTGAATTTGTTGTCGACTGTATAAACACTACGTCACTTAAAATTCCAGAAAGTGGACATAAGAATAGGTAGCTCAAGTTCAAGATTCTAAATAAAAACCCTCCTAATGACTCTAACAAATTGTGGGGACAATTGAGGCCCAGTTTAGTTCTCTCCAGAGAGACTTGTCGCGCTAATAAAACCTCAACAATTTTTAAAGGTAAGTTATGTATTTTGCTTTTAAATTTCTAAATTATACCTGTCTTAGACAAACGAATTATGGTGCAATTTTTTAGGTTTTTTTAGGCGTTAGAGGTGCACAACCTATGCTAACTAAAAACCGTTTATGTTGCTTTTTCGATGTGTTACCAATTTGTACTAAGATAGTGAATTTTTTTGTTCCCTAAAGATTTCATTCCTGGGTCCGAAAACGTCGCAAGACGTTTTCAAAGTCTCAAAATTGGGAAATCCCCAGATAAGCGTAGCCACCGCCGGGAGAAGGTGGAGAGGGGTGAGAGGTCCCAAAGGACGGAGAGGACTGGAGGGAGGGGAGAAAGGTCTCCTAGGATAGAGAGGGTAGAGCGAGTGGAGAGAGTTCAAAAAGGGGAAAAGCGTCCACGCGGGGAAAAACCTTCAAGGGGGGAGAGACTACCAAGAGTAGAGAAAGTGTCCAGTGGAGAGAGATCAAAGAAGGGAGAAAAGAGGCCAAGAGGGGATAAAGGTTTAAGGGGGGAGAAAATTAGGGAAAAGGATAAAGGGGAGAGAGCCCAAAAAGGAGTGAAACGGCCGAGAGGAGAAAAATATCTGCACAAGAACAGTGTAAGCCCCCAGCGGAGAGAGAGGGAGAAGTCCGACAGGGGCGATAAAATGAGTAGAGACAGGGAGGAGAGAAAGATTAAGGGTGAGAAACGACCGAGGGCAGAAAGTCGGCAAAAGAATGAGAAAACTACCCGCGTGGAGAGGCCGCAACGAGAGGACAAACTACGAAGAGGAGATAAACCCCAAACTGGGGATAGATTGAGTAGGAGAGGCGAAATCCCCCAAAGGTCAGTTGGACCACACAGACGAGAGAAAGCGCACAAGGCGGAAAGAGTCAATACCATTGCACGTATGAGGGAACTAGAGTTGGAGGCCATGTCAGAGGAAGAATTTCCCGATGGTGGCATGCAAAGGCTCATGGGGAAGTCATGGACGAGCTGGAACTTACCGGAACAGCCCTCTGATTTCGGTATGCTTACAATGCTCCCAACCTTAGCTTATTGCATTGCATTCACATAACTATTTATCCATGTACACAACGCACAACTAGCATCAAACGGCCATCAGTCGATCACGTGATATCATTATTGCAAGCACCTTTACGGAAATAACCTACTCGCGGTTTTATTCTGATTCGGGTGGAGAAAATAAAAGAGAATAAAGTCTTGAAATTCATTTCTATTTCTTATCTTCCACGTACACTGATCATAAATCACGTGCGACACATAAAGCCACATCCTAAATGCTTCTCGTTTGTATCATTCCAGATCTGCATAAACTAGCGGAGCAATACATGCCCCCGGAAGAATATCGCACGAATGACGTTGAATCGGTCCCTATTCTATCAGAGTGTAAGTTATCATTTACCTCCACCAATTCAAAATGTTTGATTCAGTTTAGTAATTCTGTTTTTGTGCGATATGCAGTTGCTCCGTTATTTGGAACGCACCCAGATTTCGACTACGTTTCGATAACCAAGTGTCCTGCCTGTGGGTGGCTATTGAAAATACAACACGCCAGCAGTCATTTTCTAAGTAAGTTTTGATTTATTTTTGTCTTAAGGCTAATGGGGCTTATTGGGGCAATGTTCTTGTTAAACAGAGGACAGTCGGGGGGCCATAGTCTGTAGGGATTCAGACTTGGCCATATTTGGGAGTAGAGTATTGGGTCGCGCAGCTCGTCCCTTGGGAGAGCTGAGGGAAACCTGGAGTGAACGCGTGACTTTACGACATATTCCCACGTTGTACCCCAACGCTCCAATTAACTCCTTGCATAACCATGTGCTCCGGCCACCGCCTCATGTGAACAACGTAGCAAAGCATCGCCACGGCTCTGGATCGTCTTCATTATTTAAGACTGATTACCTAACATATTCATCGCCCTACAAATCCAGGCCGCACTCCCATTCCCAGAGACAGGCTTCCCCAGCTCTGTCATACTCCTCCAAGAGTAGTAGGAGTAGTACCAACTCCCATGCATCATCCATGGTGATGAATCACAGCCCGAGCAAGAGTAAGTCACTCAAGTCGCATCCTTCATCGAGCAGTTCCTCCTGGTCTGTGCGTAACAGTTCTGAGAGTAAAATATCTTCGGGTAGTCCACATCGTAAGCCATCGCATGGCATTTCCGGCTCATACACCCTATCCATTCCTTCCGAGGACATGGGTCAGAACGAATCCGTGCAAGACCTCCTGATGTCGAACCATGTGAAAGGGCACAGCAGCTCGAAGCACGTACACATCATCGCGACACAGAACTCCAAGTCAAAGTCCAGCATGCAAGGCAAGTTTGAACAACACCACCGTCATCATCACCACCACCACCATAACTCGAGGTATCCAGAAGTGCCAGAGAAGAGGATGAAGTTGGATACACACTCCCGAGGTGATTCCCACCACCACCACAAGAGTACCCACTCGCACGACAGTCTCGAGTCCTACCACCATAAGAGCAGATCTAGGCACTCTAGTAGCTCCAGCTCGTTTCCAAACGGCTTCCCCGAGTCGAGTAGGACGAGCAAGCCAGCTGTACAAATGTATTCAAAGAGTACAGAAACACATAGTCCAAGCAAGCACCACTTGCGAAGTACGGCACCTCCTAACATGCTCCCACTACTAAAACCCGTGAAGCCAGTGGTAACCGTCGCCTCTGCTTCCTGCCAAACTGCTACTAGTGGGCCAGGGAGCTTGAACTACGAATTGATTCTGGATGCTGAGAAAGAGAAAGAGAGGGAGAGAGAAAGGGAACGAGAGCGTGAGAGGCAGAAGGAGAAAGAATTGGAGGAGGTCTTGGCTAAGAAGCGTAAAAGAGAGAAAGACGACCCACGGAAGGTGATTCCCTTGAAGGACAGAGACTTCAACCCAGACAAGCACTGTGGCGTGTGCCCACCCGGTACGACCACCTCGCCATGTAAGCGCTCGTTGACCTGCAAGACCCACTCGATCGCGTCTCGAAGAGCGGTTCGTGGCAGAAGTAAGTCATTCGATGCCCTGGTTGCCGCCCATAAGAAGGCTAAGCTGGAAGAGAAGAATCCCACCAATCCTAAAGAAAAGGAAAAGGAAGAGGAGGAAATAATTGTTGAAGAGGTTTGCGTTTTTATACTTGGTGTGCAGTTGCAGCACTGCACAGTATTACTATCTTGTTGTCCTATGATACGTTCCAATTAATATTCTAACTGAATTTAATCATTCCTCCCAGGTGTTACCACCGAAGAGTAAGAGGAAGAAGGTGAGTGAGACGCTGACCTCATTCGCACCACCCCCAAACGACAAAGGAGGTCTGGCAAACCTAATACCCGACCGTACTGTCTACGCTCGTCCGCGTTCGCCAGACGTCGAAGTCCACGCAGCCTCCATAAAACCTAAGCCAGCGGTGGCTCCTCAGATAGATTTAGGCATGACGAATCATATTATTCCTACAAACGCTAGTCATAGTTCTGCTTTAGTATCTTATCCCGCACCGCTTGTGGCCACTCCTTTTGATCCTAATGGTATTAATACGTTCAACGGAAGGATGGTTTCTCGACCTATGCTACTGCTACGATTTTCGATTACCAATATACCAATTCTCTCCTTATATTATGCCTTTGCCAATGATGCACTTCCTATGCCAAACTCAATTTCCGCTGCTAAATTTTTGGCTAACGTTGCCTTCACGTAATGCGGAGTAATTAATTAATCGTGTATAATTATTTTTGCAGTACATTGCTACACCCGTAAATTCAAGAACTGCCCGTTGGTCTACCCTTACATGCCAGAGACGCAGGCCAAGTTCGAAGCAGTATGGTACAATCCGGCGACTATGGAGCGAAATACGGCGTCAGACGAGGAGCGGCATAAATTCTTGTTCCTCCTGAAACACTATAAAAACCCGTATTTTTTAAACCTCGATATAAAGCCTCTCCCTAAAACCACCAGAGAAAAACGAAATGTTGTAAGAGAGACTTGAGTCGAACCTAACCTTAAAAATAAAAAAAAATCTAACTTAATGCAGAAAATTATTTAATGTATTTCAATTATAGCTTATTTTTTTAAAAACACTCGTTCAATAAAACATTTTGGTTTAGTTTTCGATTTGGAACGCATCTGAAAAGCAAGTTGAGGGGAATCTTCACAGCGTGAATTGGACTACGGTGGAGACTACACGAACAGCCAACACTAGAAGACAAGTGAACGACTCGGAGGAGCTCCAGTATATATTCCTACTCAATAAGAAATAACATTTGATTCCTTTAGGTTATTACAATTATTAATTAGATCGAGTTTCGACTAGGCACGTGAAAACTATTTAAACCTGTTTAAACTATGACTATTAAACTAGACTAGACATGTCTCAAAAAAATAATTATTGAATATAAATTTAGTTAGACCAAAAAAAAGAGAACAATCGCAGTTGATATTGTCAGTGAAGGGAGTATGTGTCCTTAGATTTTTTATTGGTGATGAATTGTAGAGTTGTAGTGCGCTTCCTACGAAAGCAAAATGCTTAGAGTGCTTGCAATATATTTGATACGCAAAGGATAAACAAAATACAATCCCATCCCTACAGAAATTCTCAATTTCACATCCTCGCTTTTTACTGACTTATTTCATTCATACCTTGACCCACTTTCCTTTCCTGGAATTAACCAATTGGTGTACTTTGCGCATCGGGGAGACTTCATTGTACTAACATTGCTAAGATAAGTTTTGATTCAGCCAAATACTTGAACAATGACCCAGTGGGGACTTTCGGTTCTGAAGTTTGAAATGTATCGTGGCTTATAGATTTTAAAGTTCCATTTATGTCCATCCGTTACAGGCAAGTTCATACGATACAGGCGCTCTAGTAAAATGGTTTGTAATCAGGTTCACACCTAAATGTTAAATGAGTTGAATGCTTGAAAGAAAAGTGGAGAAGAATTCCAGCTGAACGGTTAAGAGCGATGCTAACTTCATGATAGCTCATTTTTTGGCAGTGTCGCTAAATAAGAATGTTGCCAGTTCAGTCGAAGTAAACTTGAGGAGGCTTTAGTACTTTTAGAGATGACCTAAACGGTAGAACAAGTGTTTCCTCCATGGCTCACGAGATCATCACATCATTTTTCGTTTTGTTTTTATTCATCAAAATGTAAGGTTATATGCGAAACAGTTCAGTTTTCGGGGTGGATCATACAAACCCCACAAAATTTGCTCAATGGAGGGTTAAATAAAATAATATGATTTAACTAATTCCCACGCAGACGCATGCATATGGCTATTATAAAAATTCAAATAAGTATAGGCTCAAAGGTTAGGGGTCAGGTCAGGTAGGTAGCTAGGAAGAAGGAAGTACTTACCTCCCAGCAATAGAATCGAATGAGGTTGTTGTATGTTGTATGCTCTTACCCAAAAAACAAACCTGGTTGGAGTGGTCATAAAATCAGAAATGAAATCACAAGTCTATGGCCCTTTCATATGCCTCCACCTCCCCAATCCAAAATACCTAAATTGCTGACATTCATGATAAATGTAAAGTATGTCAAAGTGCTCATAGGTGGTTCCTTAACTTGCAACGGTTTATACTTTATTTGCTCGTCCTATCCTAAAATAATATCAGTCACTTGCTTACTCACTTAGCTAAAATCTCAGTCACAAATTGGTAGTACAAACAAAGAGGAAAAAATTTTCAAATCCAAGCAAGACATTGTAGGAAGATCCCCAGTTTAAACATGAGAAGGACAACGCATCGAGAAACTATTGTATACTTACGGCGCTAATTTTAAACTACGAATTTAGAACTTATCCTAAGCAATATTTTAAATTAATCGTTGGGACGGAAACTAGTGCATTTCTGCAGTTAGGAATAGGATTGTCTAAGTTTCTACATCACCTTATCTATAGACAACGATTTAATTATAGTTACAGTGATGAGTCTACTATTTATCTACCAACTTAATTGAAAGGATTAAATGACATTTTAGGTATTTACAGAGGAAACAAAGAACTTGTCAAGTGTAACTAGTATTAATCATTTTTTTTTCACCAAAATATAAATATTTTATTTCTCTTAAAACCATTGTTAACGGGGTACGGTTTAATTTGAATAATTTTTAAGCAGTTAAACACTCCACGGTCAGCATAATATTAAGGAAAAGATGCTAATATCGTTTAAACACAAATCTTTGAGTGTATGAAGGGGGTCTGTTATCTTCTGGGGTCGTTGCTCTTGGAGTGTGTTTCCCACCAGGGAGTATATGTTTAGGGTGTTTGGAGCTTGCTAATTATTTCGTGTTATACTTAAGTAAAATGGCATGTTTCATGTTTTATTAAAATAAAGTCTGAATTAAAGAGAATAACAGTAAAATCACAAATACTGATGCTTCTTCGAAGTGGATGGTCCCGCTATGGAGACGGAGAGTGGTTGAGTAGAGGATGCGGGTTGCATCCCGTGTAGACTATCGCTGGTGAAGCCACCACCTGTGTAAACAATTTTATAGAGTCATAAATCATGGTAAACATTTGAGTTTAAAAAAATTACTCGGTAGTTCACCTCGTTCCACGGAGCGATCTTGTCCTCTGGTTAAAGCTGTTCCGTAACTGGTACTATTGCTACGCTTGGCGCTGGCGCGTTCCTTGCTCTCAGCCCAGTTGGATAGTCTAGAGCGTACATTGGCAGCCTTCGCTTGGAACCGTCCTAGAGCTCGTATAATAGCCTTGGGAGAACTTGGAGGGGGATTCAGATTCCCATTGCTCAGCGGTATTGAACTGCTGAGCCTGGCCAAGCCCTCACCGTTACTTTGATACAGAGCATGCTCATCTCCCATAGGCTCCAGATCTGAGGATGAGCCCTTCCTCATTGCTAGAGCCGCTGTGGAGCCATTGCGAAGGTGATGATTTTCATTGATCCCATTACATGACTGAGATTGGGAAGGGAGGTTACTGTAGTCGTTTTGATCCTTGCGTAACGTCCCTGTACGTTTACTTCTAGGCGGTGGGATAGGTGTGGAGTCACTTTTGTGTAGGGGGGTATGCGTAGGTGGGATCATCTGCATAGGTTCTGAAGGAATGTGTGTTGTTGAGTTTTCCACTTTAGATCCGGTGGGACCAGCGCTCCGACATGACCTCAAGGAGACGTAGTCATTACACCTAGGGTTACTCCCTACGGAACGATCCATAGGTCTGAGGGATTCTTCCGGGAAGGCTACCTCAGCTTTTGAGCGATTCCCTTCTAGTCTCGGAGCTTCCTGTGAGGTCTTCGACACATAATGGTCTTCAGCATACAAGTGATCAGTGATGGACTCTAAAGAGGAAGGCTTCCGAAACGAGAAGCAGGTTAGGCTTTGTTGGTACTGTGGTCTTGAGGGAGCTCGAAGGGAGCGATGATGTTTCAAGCTAGTGCCCACGGATGTTGTAGGCGCTGCTTGAGTTGTTGGATGGGACTTATCTTCAGGAAATGGCTGTATAGAGTTCACAGGGTGATCACTGGGTTTTCTACGCATTACTTGCGGATTGTCATCCTGCTTCAATGTGACACCATTTGCACTTCTCTGTTTCGCTTCTTCAATCTTCCCTGGAGCGCGGAGTTCCTCTAATAAAACCTTTATTTCTGCCATACGATCCTGTACCCTAGACTCCATTCTTTGATTCTGAGGAGGTTTACCACCGTCGCGATAAGCATTTGAAGTAGATGAAACGTTGCTATTAAACTGAGACTTTGTTAAAACTGAGGAGTGTTGAGGATCAGTACAAGATCCTATTTTGAAGTGTACGGAGGAGCCTGAAGAATCCGGCCAGATGGGCTCATAATCGCGATTCCTATTGGGACCACTATTCACCGCAGGAACTTGTGCAGACTTTGGAGCAGGAGCATTCTGGTGAATGTTCGGCATTGCAGTCGACTTAACAAAGTAAGGAACTGAGGATGTCGTCGTGATATAAATGTTCTCCTTCTTTTCCTTCTCCACGGGCACAGAGGTCACAGTGGGACCCTGATCTTCCTTCCAGACTGCTTGTCTAAAACTATTCCTCCTTTCACGACACCCAACGGCAATTCTAACAGAACTGATTTTTTGCGGACCAGTAATATTATTCGTCACTTGGGAGATATTGTGGCCCCTGGAGAGGTCCAACCTTTCATCAGACTCTGAGGGTGTACTGGACAGAGAACCCTTCAAAATAGACTTGGACTGATTCCTCCCATAATTTCCCACAGAGTTTTGCGACGCAGGGGAATACAAGACATCAATAGATTGAGTGGGAGTGCCAGGTAAAGAATTTCTGGGTGTACCTTGATTGCTCGAACTCTCCGAAGAATTTCCCAAGTTGGCATTGCCACTAGCTTTTAGGAGGGGGATGCTCTCCCTAAAATGGAATTGCGAAAGGGACGAACCATTCTTATCATTCACTGTTGGCTTTGACGCAGCATGTGAGTCCGGTTTTTCTCCGGAAGAAACAGAAGTTGGAGTACAGTTCGCATAAGCATGGACCTTCGGTACTCTCCTCCTCGCCTCCACAAATGTGGAGTGGGAGCTGGTCGTCGGAACGTTCTTGGACTGGTCTCTACTCTGGTCAGAGTTCTCTGGAGTGAACTGCGAAGTATTTGGTTTCGACGAGGAAGAAACGAACGCTGAAGAAGAAAATACTTTGGTAATTGGGAGGCTCTGTTTGCGTATTAACTTGACGCCATCAGGCTCATCGAAAGTACGACTGGGAGGGTATTCTTTCCCTCTAATTTTATCATACGAAGGGGGTGTTCCACTTTGCGAGAGATTCTCATCGGAAAATATTCTCACAGGTGCGGGGCTCTTGGAGGGTGTCCATACGTGACTCTGACTGCGGGTGAGGAGAGTGCCAGTGGAGGAAGTGAGTATCTTTGGATTGACAGTGCCATACTTCTTTAACTTCCCGGATAGTTTCGCATAGCCACTAGTACTTTCTATAGCGTTATCATCCAATGTACCTCCAACTTTTACCCTAGTCGTGCCGTAAATCCCCCGAGAGGAGTTTGAGCTGATCCTTTCTAATATTTGTGGCTTGACAGGGATATCTGGTTTTTTGGGAGGGTGCTTACTGGTGCCCATATTCTCAGCTCCTTGATCTGCACTTGTTGTGGCTTTGAAAGCTTCCGCTTTCACCGACTTGGACACTGGCTTCTGGAGCTTAGGCATTTCAACCTGCTTCACGCTCACCTTAATGGCGTTACTAGTTTCAACGTGAGACTGCGAAGTGGATGAGGAAGATTGCGAGGTGGAGGAAGAAATGCTCGCTCGAACTAGTTTTGAACTATCTGGTAAATCAGTGCATATGCTTGTAGAGGAGATTAGATGAACGTGTTCCCTCGGTTGGGGGAGGTCATCACCTGGCCGTATAATTCTTAATGACTTGCTCCGTTTCACGGATATATTTGGCTTGGCAAGCAGCGCCGGCTTTGACTTTATCTTCTCCACTGGAGTTCTCTCTCGCTTACTTCTTTCATTCACGGGTGAAGAAGAGGAGGAAGTAGGCGAAGGTGTGTTCTTCGTCTTCCCCTGTGAGCTTTTACTACTCCTGGAGGAAAACGTTGAAGCTAAATTCGAGTAGAATCTTGAAGACGAAGATACGTCAGACTTGGCTCGACTCAAAGTTGGCACCGATTTCTTCTCCTTGTCCTCCTTGGACTTTTCAAAGAACGCTTTGAGCTTCACTATACTTGGATTGCGAAGTAAACTGGATTTCTGAGAGGAACCTTTACCCGATACACTTCCCCTCTTGGGTGGCTTCTCATCTCCAATTTCTTTCTCGGAGAGGTCCTTGCTCTCGCTGTTGGATGATGTTTCACCATGGGACGACGTTTGCGAAGAGCTAGGAGATGGAGTAGATGGTACTTTGTTCACTGGGGCAATCAGACTGTTGCTATTAGCCAATTTAATTTTCTCTTGCTCCAAGTGCCTCTGGTGATTCTCGGCCTCCTTCTCATGTTTCGTTGTTGGCACTGAGGTAGAGAGTACTGTAGACTCCATCGGTGCACTTGGAATAGGTGGAGGAAGTGGCTTAGGTGGAGGAGGTACACTTTTCTTGGAATCCACTTGATCCTCTTCAGTACGCTTCTGGGAGGAGGCCATGAACTGCACCGTTTCGTAAACTGGCTCCACCAAGTCAGCTCTGATTTCCAAAGGAAGTCCGTTAATATCTACGTTGGCGTATGGGTGGGAGTCGATGATTTTCAGTTGCTCTTCGAACAACTCTCGTACTGCTCGATGTACAAGGATATACTGGTCTTTTGTTTGCACCATTGCGATTCGTTGGCGTCGCATGTCACGTACCAAGTTGAACAGACTGAAGTCTGGCGTAAGCTTCTACGCAAACGAAACAAAACCCATATGAAACAGTTTCCCTCCTGAAAAACTTGATGAATTTGTTGTTCTCCCAATATACATTACACTTACCCCTAATCTAAGTAGCCCCCATACGTAATCTATTGCACAAATCGTCCCCGTCCTCCCACAACCAGCGGAGCAATGTACCAGAACAGGAAGTGTCTCCGAAGTTTGACAATCTCGAATTAGTCTCACCATATCTAGGAGTGGACGCACCTTTAGAGGAACTCCATGATCTGGCCAGGCTGAATAGTGAAACTGACAGACGCTCCTTTCCTCTAAAAAAAAGTCAGTAAAAATTATTGGTCCCAATCATTTTGAAATGTTCAAGGACCCTAAATCTACAAGTCCAACTCACCAGGCTCGCCTTTCGTGTTTGGATATCTAATCTTCATTGTCCTCACTAAAAAGTCGGGACAAACTTGTCTGCACTTCTTCAACCAGACGGTGACCTGTCCAAACTCCCTCTCCACTGCCTCATCCTCCACCCAGTAGTTTTCACATTTGTGCTAGAGAAGAACATAAATATAATTTCCCTCCAAAACATAACGTTTAAAATATTGGTGTTTCTTGTGTGCATCAGCGCACCTTTCCTGATTCTTGTTCGTTACATGCCATAACAATGACTTGAACTTCACACTCGACCACCATACGCCAAAAGTCATTAACTGTATGTGGAAGGGGCCCTTGGCATGCGATATAGGCCGACGATCCACTCGCACCTTTGATAAAGTTGGCGTTGATATAATCACTTCCTGGAATGTCTCCATAGTCTCCGAGTATCACACGAGTGTAATCAACTGTAGGATTTTGCATTGTAAAAATATTTACGTTTATTCATATTAAGTCATTTGTGAATCAATCGAGTCATAATTGCACTATAAAGCTCGTTTCCTTTAGAGCGTCGCTGAAGTAAACACGTTTCTCCACTTAAAAACCAGTTAAGTATAAATTAAATGTACTTACATGGTAATATATCTTTATAACGGTTTTTCTTCCGGTTCACGCTTTTCTCCCCTTCCTTCGTAAAATATCCAGGGTCGGTTTTTAAATTCTCGCTAAATTGTTTTAGTTCCTGTACGCACCATAGAAAAATTCAGCCATTAACAAGGGAAGTCTCTCAACCGGCTTTACAATGTGACTGTTTGCCCCCAAAGAACAAAAAAAAACTCATTTTTACCTGAAACTCTTGATCGTACGAGTCTAACCCTTCTTTGTAGCGAGCCTCGAAACTATCAATCAAGTTTAAAATATTTCTCAGGATTGTCCGGAGAGGGACGACTCCCTGGCCAGCTGTGTCTCCTTTCATGACCGGTCATGACCCAGAAACTAATTTCTCACGGCGGGTTAAGTTTCACCAGTTGTTGTTGCTTAACAGTACGACTGATCCATTGTCTTTTCGTGCAATAAAAGTAGGAATGCTGCGAATAAGTATAGAACAAGATGAATGAATAAGAAATTCTCTGATAATCGTATTAAATGAATTACTCATAATTCATACATAAATCGCGCATTAAAGTGTTTCATCTATTTGCGAGCGGAGCTTGCTTGCCTTGCAAATGCTACATGGTCAGCTTTTGATTACTCTTCACAGTCAACACTCGAATTACCATTAAGCATCAATCGTAAAACTATGTTTGTTTAAACCAATCTACACGTAACTCTCGATATAACAGACACTCAAATTGTATACTAATTGGTTTCTTTTATAAAATTACTTTCTCAAATTTTTAACATTTCTACATTTTGGATCTTCATCACCATCCATACTATTTTCATATTGATTTTGAACAATCCATCTTTCGGAAAAAATAGCCACAAATTAATGTACTTCAATAACAATTTAAAATACAATTTTTGGATGATTGGACAAATGGAAGCTCAATTCTGAATGACTGTTGAAAGCTCAATTCTGAATGACTGTTGAAAGCTCAATTCTGATTGGCTGTTGAAAACTCGATTCCGATTGGCTGTTGAAAGCTCAATTCTGATTGGCTGTTCGATTCGAGTTTATAATCATAGTCAATTTTAATTGGTAGAAACTATATTGTTCATAATTTAAATAATTTGTTCCCGCATTTAATTTAACTCAATGACTCCAATTGTCTTAGCAATAGTTAAACAATTAGTGATTAACACGTTTAGTGTATTCTAAATACATATTTCAGTGTCGCGCTTAATTGTATTGATTAGTATTTAATTCTCAGTAAACCTGAACTTGTAGTTACAATTCAATTATATGCCAAGTACTGGAGAAAAGTTCTTCCTGAGTGTTCGTTATATCGAGAGTTTACAGCACTGTCCTCGTTGCGATTACCATTTTTGCATGCGTCGTTTCAACTACAAACTTCTGCATTTCTGCTTATCATGCGTTATCACTTTATCTCTCTCTGTTCTGTGTCGTGCATGTACAATGAGACGCTTGCAAGTTAAACGTAAATACCTTCTGCTTCAGAATTTAGAGGCTGATGATGGTGTACAAACAAACGCTGAAATCTTCCTTTCGCTGAGTAATCAACTAAAAACATTCTACCTAAGCTGATCTGTGCACATGTACTAACTTCCGTAGAGATTAGTCATCAAGAGAAGCCTCACACTGGTCTTGTGATTTTCCCTTGTTGACACCACCAGCGATGGGACGAGACTAAAACGAAGATTCTATTTCTCGTCAAAAGTGCATGTGCATTTGCAGTGTTATGACTTTGCATTCGTTATCCAACTCCAATTGAAACTCTAGAGATTCTCGTACTGTTTTGGGTACCATCGCCAACTCTCAACAAAAAGCGCATTTCGTCAGATACATTGCCTACTTTTCACAAACATTCATTCGCCGCCTCATTAAGTGTGATTATTCTGACAAACCTGCAAAAACTCTAAAGGATTGTAAATATTTTAACGATCGCGTTTCGATTAGCAACTAATTTTAAGATGACTTCAGACTTCACATAATAAATTTAAGGCTCGAGATTTTTTTTAACATTCGCCTCCTATTACGTAATAAAAATGGTATATTTATCCTTTCGCAAACAGTCAAAATCCAATTTCCAACTGCAGCAATTGCTTTAATCGTCTGTTCAAGGAGCCTTCACTTGAAGTCAATCTGAAACTTGAGGTGAACTCTTACAACTCGAACAATTTCTCAAGTTTTGTAGTGTCTAAATAACACATGATAATTTAGCAAAGTCGTAAAATGCTACGGTCAAATTTCAAATTGTGTGATGGTTTTTTCACGACAACGTGCAAAAAATAGGGTCTATTGTTTCACCACAATTTTGAACAGAAGGAGAAAAAAGTAATGAAGTTACCCTAAATACTCAAATTACTCAATGCTACTGTTAATTAAAAGTTACGATGCGCCCATGTTCGAATTTAATGATGCACAGGTAATAAAAAAGGAAGCTACATTCATTTGAAGATTTAGAGAATCCATCCAAGTGGAAAGGTTCCATTGTTGAAAGAGCGTAACAGGTCGTGTGTTCTGCTAATAGCTTTCTTTCCTGATTGTTCGTGATGGTTGATGGTATTTGGAAAAAAATATCTTCAAATTTATTCAAACCTAAGTTAAATGGGCATGTTCCAGTAACCTCGTTGCGAATCGCAGAGACTTTTATGAGCTCTAAAATTCGCCAAATTGATGTTCATTGAGACCAAACAAAGATCATATTTTTACGTGGGAATCTTCCTAATAAATCATATTTTTTTTTTGTGTTGGGCGGTCTTACAAAGTCTTACAAGTAGATAGGTAGAGAACCCTTCCTCTTGAAAATATCGAAATGGTAGATTTCCTCTAGCTTAAGAATCTTGTGGAAACAATATCTAGCCACATAACGACAAAATTTATAAAAATACCTTTGCATTTGTCTCTAAATCATTCTTTAATTAAACATGTCCATTAGTTCACACAAAATATCTATCTTCAGAATTTTAAGAATGACCTTAATGTCTAAGCTTGCCATTCCCATTTATCCCATGAGGGTTCCATCTTAAGAAAACTTACGCGATTTTCATGAAAAGTCGTTACAGAGAATGCTGCACCTGTGTACTTGCGGACTAGTCGTAAAAGTCTCGGTGAAATGGGGAGATGAGCCGAGCCACACGTTCTGCATTTTTTTCTTCGTTTCCCACCCACTTCGCTTCGACATGTAGAATTTTAGAGAGACCATAGTCGTTACATGGTTTTCCCTGCACTCCTCGTGTGAGTCTTTACCATTGCAAATTTTTTACTGGGAAGGTTTAATTTCTCATTTTTCCTTTTTTACTCCCACCACACAATGTAATTATGATTTTCGTGATGACTCTCTTTGAAAACGTAATCTCTTTTTTAAACGACTCAAATTTCCATCCCACGCGCGCCTATGCTTTTCATCGCTTTCAACATTTCAACATTTTCAAGGTCAAGCAAGGCTAAGCATATAAACCCAAGAGTAAAGTGTTTTCCTATTGTCATGTAATAAAACCCATTTTACATACCTGAGGATTCAGCCACTGCCCGAGAACGACCACAGGCTCTTTTATTCTCACAAGAATCAAATCACAAGAAGATAAGGCTAAAGATACCGCACGGGTTGAATACCTACACAATGTTGGATTGTCTCTTGAGTCATAAAAGCGAAGCTATTTTTCTCCAGAGTTTCTAGCTTCCCAAGTTGCATACACAAATAGAGCTCTTAGACCGCATCACATTTTTAGGCCGCGTATCATCTCATCATATTCATGTGGGTCTCTTTAGAAGATGATCAGTTTGAGTTCTAGGAATGCAAGCCTACGCAACAATGTGTATCAATGGTAAGTTCCTAGATAAAAAAAAGCTTGATTAACTTCCTTCTCAAAAGGATTGAGTCCGTCCAGTGGAAATAGAATGGAATGGTAAGTAAAGTTGATTTAGCAAAAAATGTTTTGAGGAATGCGTTGGTTGCTTGAAAGGGCTGGAGTTTGGACTTTTTGGAGTATATGGAATGCGCTTGTTTTAAGCACTAGAGCACTCTTTTGTTACGGTACTGTAAACTTTGTATGTTTACTTTTGTGGAGCAACAGCAACAGGTTGCTGCAACTGTTGCTTTACAGCACGCACACACTGCATAAACGCATGAACCATAAAAGGATTCACTTCCCTTGTCGCACGGTCACACTGAGCCTACGTTTTTCATGTTGGTTTGAGTTTGATGGCATTCGCGTATTTTAAGAAAATCTTTTCTCCAAGTCAATTAAAATAGGATTCGCTGGCACCAACTGGAATTTTAGTGAGAAACATGTCTCGAGGAGAAGATGATAAAAAAACTGAAAATATTTTGGCAAGGAGGTGACTACACAGAGATGATAAAATCTTGCAGGATTCAATGAATCATTCTCAGATTGGATTCTCTTCAAGCTAAGTTTCTCTACTCGATCTATACGAGAGGAAAAATTTAAATGACTTAAAGCTGTCTACAATGAGCGAAGGAATTCTCGCAAAAGGAAACAACAAAAAAAAATGCTCTCATTCTCTCATGAAAAAAGTCTTTAAAGAGTACGTAAGGGATAATAGAAAAAATAGCTTCACTCTCGTACTGGTAGTTTAGCACCAACCATAAAATACAGTGCCAAATACCCTGTTTGCTGGTTTGCCAATCAAATCTTTTCTAGCTCATGCTCAAGCGTACTTTGTACAACAGAGTTTAATTATGCGGCTTGGCTTATAATAAAAAATTCACTAGCACTTGAATTATTTTTTTTCTAAAATGTTCTATTTCAATTGAAATGAAAATGTCTCCTCTGAAAATATTCTATAGAGTATTTTTACTCGCTTTGTCAATTCATTCAAACTTTTTTTTTCCACATGAAATATTTTTGTTTTGCTTTTGGATGGGGTGTACACTTTCCTCAGATACGGTTAGAAGAGCACAGCTTCAATTGAATAGATATGCATAGAGAAATTTTCTATTGTTGGAGGTTTCCTCTTCGAGTGCTTCAGATTTTGCACGTCCTCCCGCCCAGTAATTACTACGAGATGAAAAGTTGGTTTCAATTTAGAGTTTCAGAGTGACAGTATATTTGAAACCGTCTTTAATGAGGATGATGAAGGTTTTTATTTTGAGGAGGGAGCTTCTACGATATCTGCCCAGATGAGAAGTGACGCGTACACGCAAAAAAAACACACACAAAGTCTATTTGGAGAAATTGGAGGAGCAGAGTTGAGTATTGCAGAGTCTCGGTAGAGCCTAGTCTTTGTCTCTAAACTCACAGTTTTTTTACCTTCTTTCCCTTTGTTCGTTTTTATGGAGTCCGTGGTCGGTGTTTCTGCACGGAATACATTGCCAACATTGTAGAACAATGCGAGCTAAAAAGGGTACTAGGCACTGGTCACGGATTTAATTTTTTTGGTTTTTTTTACGTAGGACGTAGGATGCAGAAAGGTGTAGATTGTAAAGAAAATGAAACAATTTTAATAATTATCGTAGGTGAAGTATAGGCTGGGTGGAAAAAAAATCCGGTTTTAGCAAAAATCCATGTTCTTCTCCCATAAGCCATATATAGAAACTAGCAATAATCTCGTTTTTAATCGGCTTTCTATGGTTTCATTACTTTGCCAATACACTCGAAAAAACTGCGAGGTTTACAGGTGGACAATTACGGACGATGATGAGATGAGAAAAAAATGTTCCTTTTTAAACGATAAATGATTTTTTACGGGCTTCCTACCAAGTAAAAAATGTTCTCGTTGTGTATTTTCGCGATGATATTTGATCTCCTGAAATAAAATTAGAGTTGGAACTTGATGCTTTAAGTGGGTCAGGTCAGATAATATGAAACGTAAACAGGTCGGATTGTGTATGTTCTTCTTTTTGTATTCGGATTGTTGGTGAAAACGCCAAAAACGCCTCCTTCTCCTTGATGATGTAGATGCTGTTATTGTTGCTGAGTTGTGTGTTGACATGCATTACAAATTCAAAGATTAATCGCTTCGAAAAGTATAGCGCTTAGGATCTGGGTCAACTAGTGCTCTAAGCAAAGTTCTGCGTCGCTGATAACGCTAAAGTACCACAGACGTTATTCTTAGAAGATTCTCATTTCAAGTATTTTGTTAAGGTAATCACA
>JAANSQ010000258.1:0-29479 GCA_036850885.1 Lepidocyrtinus dapeste
ACTATGGTGGTAATAATAACGTTCATAACCGTAACCAACTGCATTAGTTCCCGTGTGAGTGTGAGAAGTAATATTATAGCGAAGTACAAGAATCATCCCAGAATGTTAAAAAAAGTTTTTGTTTTTATTGTACGACCTAGATTACGCTGAAGGAGTGAATTCATGCATTTTTCTCTTATCAATTAGACCTTCGCGTATTAAACTTTTTCAATATGTATACATACTGGAAAACCTCGCTCATTTTTATTTGACTAACCGTAAACTTGGTAGATTTATAGTTATTTAGCTAGTTTTACAGTGAAAATAATATATTGTGACTAATTGGAAGAGACGGCTTTATACGAAAACTTGATAAATTTGATACGGTGCATTTGATAATAACCATAAATTCTTTTTGCAAATTTACATGATAACTTTATTGTTGAATAGTTTGTACAATAAATATCAAATGAGGAAGGAAATAAAAATAATCCTTTTTTGACAAAAAAAAACTCTAAATTGATTCCATGAGCCTAGGTTTAAGTGTAGTAGTGCTTCTTGACATTTAACAGACACTTTAAGCGTACAATCTGAAGTGCTAAGAGAATGTAATGAGATAGGGCCTGATTCTGCTTTGGTTTTCATGATATCACACTGCCCCACCCTATCTAGGCCAGTGAGTGTATCACACGTAGCGTTTCTGTTTTCTCTCCTGTTCATGAGGGAGAAGTGTGATGCGATCAGAAGATGGTACATTTTTTTAGTGGAGACAACTCAGAGTTAAGCGTTGATTTTTTTTAACGAGACCAAATTCGAGTTGATTTGTTACCAAGGCCGTTTCAAATGCATACTTTCAATAGAACAAGTCTAAAGTCATGAGGAATGTTCTCTTTTGGTCCTTTGGAAGGGGTTTATTCATATACTCTAGACTCCAGTAGACTCCAGTGCAAACTGTACAGAACCTGTTTTACTTAGAACGGAACCTTACCTTTAACTCCACCTCCTCAGCCATTATACACTTCTCCGATTTCCTGGTTTCTGGATGTCTCTGTGGCTCAGGGAAGGTGGGAGGTATTTTGCTAAGAGCAAGTACCATATGCTCTCGTTGTATTACCCTTTCCATTGATAAGCACTGGAGCAGCAGGAGTCGTTACAAAACAATGTCAATCTCCTGCGGCACTAGTACTTAGGAACGAAATAGGGATTTGAGTGATGTACCTCTCTCCATATGGTCGACGCCATTTTGCCTTACGTATAGACTCTAGCTAATCTCCGCTTGTTGATCCTCTTATCTTAGCCAGATCTCCGAGCTCTGTAAGACAGAATCTTTGCTTCGCGTACGATGATAAGATGGTAGGTGTGTTTTCCAGGGAACAACAACAGCACACAAATCAGTAATTAGGAAATCAGACGAAATCCCAAATTTCAAAGGTGGTGAACAGACCGTGAAAGGCTTAAGACTCAAATGGTTTCTTCTCTTCACTTGAAGGTGGAACTGTAGCGAAGAAACTGAGACTTGGCAGCTGCAAACACTTGAGCTTTTCTTAGAATGTGAAATTATATAAAATGGTTGAATAGTTGAATGCTCCATTGTACTGGTATTGTGTTTTGACCAGTGTATTTCTTTCTTGGTGGCGAGGACGGTCGTCACCGACGAACTGAGAGAGAAGCCAGAGTGACTCCACAAGGGAAATATTTCATTCCAGCTAGGTTCTCCTCCTCACTATGTGTCTAAGTAATCAGTGTTGGGAACACACTGACCAGATCATAGTTTAATGTGGGGTGTCGAGAAGAAGAAAAAAAAATCATAGCAATAATAATAAAAGTGTCGAGGAGGCAGGATGTGATCCTTAATTCGCTATAATAATGAATGATAATAATCGTACAGATGCCATCTCTACAGATATACGAAGAATTTAACCGTTTGATTTGCTCTAGCTCCTCGTAGTTACTTATGATCTAAAAAAAGAGAAAAAAATGTATTCATATGATCCAATCTTATGAAATGAATGGGGAGAGAGATTGCTGCATGCATATTCTTTCTTTGGGAGGAGGCTAGGAGTAAACTAGTGGTTGGTAACGTGGGTCATCTTGATGGCTGATGACGTCGTCATTCAAGATTTAAATGATTAATAAATGACTTGTTGTTTGCTCTTCTGTTGTGTGTGTGGTACATGGCTCATGTGAACGAACATCTTACGGACACTTACATTTTACATAAGCCATGCATCCATGCATCTCCCCTCCCAGTGTCCAAAAGTATAAAAAACATTTTTAACAATTCTCTGGTCTGGACTGTAAATTTTTGACTTTGGCCATTACACTTTTCAAATTCTTTGTTCCTTTCTCGTGTGAGAGCAAATGAAAGCATTTCCTAACATCCTATGTGCCATACCTCTTTTGTCTATTTTCCTCCTCAATTGAGTCTCAACTTCTGCATCTATTTTATGGATGTTTCCCTTTCTGCTCGGGCAATAAATAACGGACACACGCGCAAATGAGAATAGGGAGTGTAGAATGGATCTGAGAAGGGATGACGTGATGAGCACACTCTCTTTTCACAAGTGGTTTTTCTCATTTCAAGATTCATGGAGTTTAAGACTATTGTACGAATTTTGGGGAAATGGTAATGATTTCTTTCTTGCATCTCGCTTCCTATCCAAAACTCTAAATCTAAGCTTCCTCCCAAACACCCAGAGTTTGATGGAAGGTTCTTCAATTGGTCTCTATGAAATGATTAACAGGGACGTAGACCACGGACGACCAGCCGACCCTAACATAAGTAGCGTAAATGACCCTCAATGAAGAAACGAAACATGGTAATTATGTTGCAGTTGTGCACACTCCTATGCACTTAACTCATTTTATGCTTTTTTACATTGTTCAAATCTATCAAAAGATTGGGTTTTAATTGAACACGTTATGCACAAAGTTAATACTTGCATGGACAATTGGAAGTTGAAAGTTTATCATTACATCAACATCATTCTGAGTAGGAATCAAAGAAGGATGGAAGTAGAGGTGTACAGTATGCAGTTGTGCAGTTGTTACGTAATTTAATCGCTTACTATATGCTAGGAATCTTAACCGATTGTGTAGATTTGATATGACTGTATCAAGTTACAACTTTGCTTCTACTATTTGAACTTTAAAACTTTTTTTATTATTTTAGATCTTCATGGCTAAATTAATGCATAAAATAAATTAATGTTGATCGTTCAAATAAATTGAGAAATTGTGTTGGAAAATATACAGTATATAATTATACTAATTGATTGGAGGTCCCGATTGGGGAAAATGTCTCCAGTTGGTCTCTTCTCGGGATGAGTAGTCACCAGAAATAGTGCTTTTTGTTGCTTACTTCTCACGTTTAGGAAAAAGGATGCTTTCTTATCTGTCCAGGAGTTATCCTTTGGCGATGAATATAGATCAAAGGCTTTTAAGGTTACTATGGAGTCAGTTGATGGAAAAAGTCGTCATTGTTAAGGAGTAGGGCGCGGGTGGATTCAAAACTTTCACCTGCGGCGCTACTACTTAGCCATGCGAGATTTTTCATTTAGTTTCTCCAACCCAATGATCCCTCTGTGCCTGGATGAGGACGTATCCCTACTTTCCAAGATAGCATCTCCTCATAAATCATCTAAGAGGGAACCTGTTTAAAACCAAAATATTAAATTAGCTCAAGAATAAAATTACGTTTTAAATATAACTTGATATAACTCAATTAGCATTAATCTCTTGTAATCATGCAGCTGCTCCAAGGACTCCAAAGACTTCAAGCGCTACAAGGACTGCAAGGACTGAAGTTTTCTAGAACTTTGAACCACTTAAAATATTACTTTGTAGAATATTCCTCGAAGCCTGCTCCAAAGCCTACTTGCAGCACGACTTCATCCACGAAAATGGGTATTTTCCTGACGTGTTCCTCACGCACTTGCTAAAAGAAGACATATGGACTAAACTTTCCTCGTTGGTTTTCCCTACCTCCTACCTCTTCAGAGATTAAAAAAATGGCAGACTAGTCACTAATGTGAATTCAGGCATTTACCGATTGTCGCTGGTACACACAACAGACATAGTGTGAGCTCCTAGTGTTAACTAGTACAATTACTACGTTCAATCCAACTCTTCAGATTTCCTTCCATCATCATCATCTTTCTCGTTTCCTTCTGCCTATTACTCTACCTATTTCTGTACCTCTCTGTCTATCTCTGCTCGAACATTAATAACAATCTGGATATGATTATGAGATTTTGATGAGCATCATTTAGAGTGTCAGCACAAGGAAAGTTTTTTGGGAAGTCATTTAAATCAATATAAATGTTCAGCTCATGCTCATCCACCTTAGCGTACTTACCACCAGTATCGAAACTACCGCAACATCTGCCTGGTATTAATATCCCATAAGACAATAGAATTGAATGTGGTTCCGTACAGGATTCTTCCGATTGGAATGGATCAATGCTTCATAAGGGAATATAGTATCCAGCCCAGTGGAACTCAACTGTGTAAGCAAACCAGCACCACCAGGCGTCCTACATTCTCCTAAACTCCTAACCTCCTACAGTATCCCTTATTCGAGTTTGGAGTGTTACTGTTACCCTCATGTCATTAGAGAAATGATGCTGTAGGCAAATTGGTTAGTGTTCTATAAAAAAAACCGCATGTTATGTTTTATCAGGTGTGCAGCGCAGGTGAAATGGTTGTATTTACCTACAGTAATTTTATTTCACTTTTTCTACTGGGACCTTTTTTCTATCGTCATCACGTCCTGTACCATCTTTCCTATTTGGTTTACCTAAGTACAATGGGAAAAATATGAATAAATTCTACTTTCGCTATTTTTATGACCCATGAAAAATTATCGAGGATGAAAATGATGAAATGAGTAGAGCTTGTTGTATGTCACTCTTGAAAATCTAGTTGCAAATCCATATCAAAATAGATTTTTACGATTCAATTCACCCCAACTATTGCGAAAAAGCCTTTTGCTTCATTTAAGGGAATGGTATAAAGAATTTAGTGTTTGTTAAACTTTGACGCCTCTTTGGATCCGAAAAAGAGGGTTTGTCCGATAATAAGGCATTTTCGAAAAATTTAATCATGGAGCATTATTCTACTCAATTAAACGAACATTTTGATACCTTGATCATGGTTCTATGTTAAAACGCTTTTCAGTTGCATGTATTTAAATACAAATTGTTTTGTTTATAATAACCCCATTTTTTCCTTAATTGACATGAATATTACATCAAAATACTTGTTTAATCTAGATGAATAATGCTCAATGATTAATTTTTTCGAAAATGCCTTATTTTCGGACAAACCCTCTTTTTCGAGTCCAAAGAGGCGTCGAAGTTTAACAAAAACTAGATTCTTTATACCATCCCCTAAATCTCATACAGAATGCTAATTCTCAGTTTTTATTACAGCCAAAATGCATAATTTATTGTGTTTGATGCGGTGCAAAATAGCATTTCTCAAGATATAAACATCCAACTAGACTGGTAAATCCAAGAGGGTCAGAACGAAAAGAAATGGTTTTTGAAACGCTCGATGATAGTTTAGATGGGAGCAATGTAGTCTAAATGAGGACAGAATATTCAGTGCAGGTTTCACTTCAGCCAAACATTCAGTACTCTTTCAACGCTTTATGGCTTTACGCTGAGTTCAATTACATTTCTCGAAATGATGATATCAAAAAGGGAAACTTGAGTGTCTGGAGTGACTGACTGACTTCTTATGAGCTTCTGACTTTAACAATAGAACAATTGACAGTGCATCACTTGAGCCTACAATATTCGTTTTACATTCAGAAAATTAAAATAAGTTTATCTTGTTCATGCCATGAAGAAAGATGGAATTTAACGAATGAATCAACTAAAAAATAAAAATTTGTAAAGAGATACTCTGTTTACCGTAGTCTCGTATTCCCCCAGTAGTCCGAAGATTCTTTCCTGAATATTTTCCCTTATTCTCAGAGACTTTCAACACTCACGGTTTTGAAACTTTATAGAAAATTTAGAGAATTCCCACTGTTTAAACTTCCAGTTGAGAATGAGCTGGACTAATTTGCTCCGCTAGAACAATCGTACTGTCCTTGTGTGACTTGTTGGGCTTAAATATTAAGGATTTTAGAATTGAAAGGAGTCTAATGACCTGTTAATTACCACGTGAAGCATTGCCCACCCTGGAAACTCTCCTCAAGTCGTAATGACATAGTCCGTTAAGGCTAATTTTATCTGAATCTTTTGCCTTCAATTAAAAAACATTTGAGTAGAGAAGAGAGGCTTCAACTGTTGTTTTTTTTCCTGTCTCTAATTTCCCTACAAACTACCTTAAAAGGTGTGAGGTGTAAGGAAGGGCTCTGGTAAAAAAAAACCTCCTCATCATCATTGTCATCATTGTCTTCATTGAGGTGGTCGTACATAGTCTCCTTCTCGTAGTCCCACCATTTTTGGGGGAAATAACAAGTTCAATGAGGTTTGTTCGCCTGGGATTTCACTTCATTTGAGGGGATTAAGGCCATCATCAAGTGAACATATGTACGTCTGCATTAGACAGAGCAGCTTGGCTTTGGTCGTGTACCTTTGTCTTAGGATGGGACGACTAAATGAGTCATCACCTCGTTATCATTATCCGCTCACAAAGCTTAATTTCCATTCATGCATACGTTTCTCCAGTGTAGCATAACTAAATAGTACGGAGGCAGGGAAGTCAGGAAGGAAAATGCAATAAAAATGCATGCCATAAACTGCGATAAGGTACACGGACACATATAGAATATTACATTTCGTCTGTAAACTCTTATTCCCATCGAGACGAAGGATAATTTAAGGTTGTAAAGTTATTGTTAAGAGGTTCAATGGTAAGTTAATGATGCCCCATTTCCTTAAAAGTACATTTACTCCAAGGTTTAATGCTTAATTAATAGTTTTCGGATAAACTTAAACTTTTTCAGTAGTTTACCTTCGTCTGTGTAAATAAGTGAGGTTAATGAGCGTAAGTAATGAGAATGAGTGATTGGACGATTGGAAGACGTATGAATGGATAAAATGGTAGGAAAATACGAACCCAAAAACTCAAAATAGTCTTTAGAACTGAAGTTAGATAAACTTTCATGTTAAGCAAGTAAGCTCAAGGAAAAAAAATGAACGTATTATAGTGTTAATATTTGTTTCGTGACGCTTCATTTAGCACGATTTTGTGACACTAATTAAATGATTCACTCTAGCCACGCACGAAAATTGTCTCGTGTCTCTATCCCAACCAACCCATGTACTTCATGAATATTAATCAATGCATTATGCATCAAATAAAGATGGTTAAAGCGTTGCATTTCGTTCCTCACGCGTACAATCAATACACGGTAAGATGATAAAAAATTAGGGGCAATCAAAGATTACATCAAGAAGGTATTTCAGGAAATAGGATTTTAATCGCTTCCATAGTGACTGGACCATGACTACGTGATGATCACGTATCTTACCTGTAGCTCATAAACCAGAAGTACTGGACTATCCACCATGTTAATTTTTTTACCTCTGTCCAGTATGTCCAGTAGGAAATAGGCGTAAGCATTTTCTCACCACTGACCATCTATGATGTAATCCTGGTGTACAAACATGGCCGACTCGTAGAGTTTAGGAAGTTTAGGCTCTTTTGTTGAATTCTCACAGATAGTTTGGTTTGCGAGCGAACTCACGAGCACCTTCAAATTAAATGCCCATTAGAACGGTCACAAACCATTAGGATTATCTGTAAACTAGAGCGGTAAACTATAGCGTTTATTCCTCCCAGGCTAAAGTCCCGGCCTCAACTTTTTTTTACGAAGGTTTCTTCCAAGGTTCTTATCTCCCCTCCAAAGAGTAATGAAGGATTCCTCCAGAAATCTCTATTTTATGTTTCACTTTCGCCTTCAGTCAAATATGCCAAAACGGCAAAGTCGGAAGGAAGGGAAGTGTTTTGACATATGGAAAGGTTGAAAATAATTTAAAGAAAGTGACGACTACTCTGACTAGTTGACTCCATCCAACTATTCCTTTCGCCTACTTGATCCAGCTGCAGCCTACCGTCTCAAACTATAATTTGTATCCGATGGAGGAGCGTTTTAAGCGTTTAACAAACAGTACAAGAAAAATCAGCTTCATCATAACACCTTGGTTCACTTTTTAAATGGAGGAGAGATGCACTGTGTGTGCTAAGCCAAAAATATTATCTCATATCCTGTCATATCTCACAATTTACTCCATGGATTCCACCTCGGTAAGAAATAATACGCTTGTAACTACTTTATTCGCGATAGGTAACCATCCATTATAAATGATAGCGTATTGGCATTATTTCGTTACACTCTCTCCAATTCAAGAAACATTTACTATGGATGGACTACAGATGCAATGAAATGCAATATGCCGATAAATTATATTGTTCGATTACACAAAAATATTACAAGACACACCTCACTCAGGTGCTTTATTATTACAGGAACATAGGCCAATTTGTAACATGCTTTATGCCTTCACTGGAGAGAACGGTGGGACGAGAAAGCAACCACATTCCTATCCTTTTTATGATTTCCAATCAAAAATATGCAAATTCATAAAATGCGTTCGAATGGGTTATTCCGGAGATGGGCGTGGCATGTCACTTTTTAAAGTAGACCAACATTACAGCATCAAATCAGTTTCATAGAGTTTACTGAGGAGGAAGATTTAATAAGCGTTTCATTATCCCCTACTTAGTATGTGACGTTTTTGGAAAAAATCCAGCTCATAAAATTGAACGGTAGGAACGAAATATGAAATACGGCTCAATGGTTAGAATAGCTGAAACACTCAGAGCTTCTTTACCCTATTTGATTACATAATCCTTCGTTTATCACTTGAGGAACAATAAGGGGCCTTACAAAAATTATGTATCGCAAATAAAGTGGAGCCTCTCATTGTGTATTGATACTCTCAAGCTTTTTAAACATTACGTAAATGACAGATTTGGCTAGACAAAGCACATCTTCATCCTTCACCCCATCTCTACTATGACGGCGTAATGTAATATATGTATGTTCCCTAAGCTACTAGATCGCAAAAATGGTCCATAAAAAGAATTTTTACGATGGGATTGATTTACAAGACTAGGGTTTCTGACTGAGACTGAAATGGAAGCTTAGCCAAACATAATGATACTAATGATAAAGTACGCTCTACTCGATTAGGTATATTTTTTGATGAGCTCAAGAGACTATGGAATTAGTGTAAGAAGTCTAGAAGAAGCATTTTTTTCCAGCCCTTTACATGATGTCATGCCAGTTTCGAAGAAAGGAGTAGAGAGTTAGTGTAATGCAAGCTAACTGAAAAGACACCGTGTGTCGTGCGTGTCATGTGTGGCTTCATGAGCTAGCATAGCAAAACCACAGGTCTCTCAATATTTTATTTTTATGACAGAGGCAGAAAGAAACGTCCATATGCCACAGGTGTTTCGCTGATTGAATATTCATCAATTCATTACCACCAGCATATCTAATCCAGCAGTATTTTTGGTGAAGTGAAAGATGCAAAGAATTAAAGACAGAACTAGTGTTTGTGAGTAGTGTACAACTGAACGTAACAACTATGTCACTCATTCAATACAAAACTTGGGGGAAAAGAACGAAAAAAATATCTACTTTTTTGAATCATCCATTCAACACATCTCACTCAGCTAATGGCATGGAGCATCATTTCAATTTAATAAGTTATGCTTTATTTTCTAACCACATTTTGGATATGGGGATCATCCATTTCAAACGTTTCAAGCTATGGAGGTAATCCGCATTTCACTTTTAAAGTACACGGATTGGTAAAAAGCCTTAAGGAAAAATTGCCATAGTTTAAAGTCCCATGATAATGTCTAATGGTAGCTAAAGAATTTTCAATGAAAGCGTGATATTTCATGTGAATAGCCCTATAGTTGCATGGTACTTCCCACAAGAGGGTTACCAAGACTTGGCCCAGTTTTTAAAAATGAAAGTGGAATAATTCGTACAAACGGAACATACGCTGAATAATTCTTCAATGCTTGAATAATTTTTTAAAATAATTTCTTCCATTTATTCCTTCTTCCTCATTGGTTCCCGTATGTTGCTGAAAGTAATAATTGATGTTGACATGTGGGATGCAATTTTACAGTTTCATGAGGCATTTTTTCAACCAAACGTATAGATTTATTCTTCACGATGATAATTTAAATTATTCGACCCAAAACAAAAACCTTTTTGGTTGATGGCATCTTTCAATATGAATTATATTCATAAAAATAATTCCGTTGCCAAACTATAACTAATCTAGAACAAGCTTTACAATTAGAATTTTTGGTTTAGAAACTGCTTTAAATTAATCTTTAATTTGCAAAGTTTAAATGAACTCATGTACGGCAAAGAATGAATTTTAAATTGAAAAAATAATGAAATGAATAATTGATGAAGATAATGCACCAGGGGTATTTTGGGTTATGTAGCATAAATAGTTAAGATAAGAGTACACCCTAAATTGACGATCAGTCTAATTTAAATTTGTGATTTGCCTATCTGGCATCCCACTGTAGATTCATTTTTCCGCGAGGGATTCCACCGTAGATGCTTCCAGCAAAGATGGATTGACACAGCGCTGTATAGAACTATGGAGGATTTCATCGAGGAGGGAATACAAGAAGCTTTCGTTGTTGACAAACCTCCACAAGTACATTTGCAGGTAAAGCACATCAACTTGAATCTGGCGAAGGGCATGGTTGCATAATGTCTTTTGCCTCATACATTCCAGTAGAGCCTAGAAAAGGATAGAATATAATTAGGAGTTTGCTTTTTCGTAAATTTGGCGCTTAAACACTTTGCTTGTGACTCACCCTTAAACCAATTTTAACTACCGCCATCATAATGTCACTTTTGTGTAGCTCGACATTCCCGAAAATCTCCACTTTTTCGGAAAACAGCTTTTGAATGTTGGTTGCCATGTTGGGATCAAAGTTGGACCATATTGAAGGTCTTGCAGGTCCCTTGCTACCAAGTGTCGTGCTAACAGATCGTCTTGAACTGTCAGAGGACCTTTCACTCCTCATAAAAGAAGGGTCAGAGTCGGGGAATATAGAGTCAACCTGTTTTTCTAGGGTGGTGAGCACTTCTATCACTTGTTTCATTTGTAAACTTGGTCCGCGGGGATCATGGGAGATTGACATGAGGTCATTGGTGAGGACAGAGGATTTCATTAGCTCTGATATGTAATTCCCTTGACAAGAAACGAATTCCTTCACTAGGGCTTTTGCAGTTTCATTTAGACCTACAGTGAGAGAAGACACGCTGGTCAATCTGTATCCTTGTATTTGACTCTTTTTATCCCTCCGAATGTCAAACTCAGCCTCCACTGAGTTCACCATGTATTCCACCGAGCCTATCTCTATATCCAAGTATAACTTTGCCAAGAGAAGCCACGTGAGGTTGCTATACTGTTGGTCTTGTATAAGGTTACGGCCAAACTCTGCCAAGTACTTGAATACTGAGACGACCAACCCCTCACGGACACTTTTAATGGCGAGCTTCTGGCGGAACTCTGCATTCTGTGCGAATTGCAAGTCACCCCGACAAAACTCTTGCAGTTTTGTCAAACTCGATTTCATTTGGAGCACTAGGGTGGCTAATATAGAGCCCAGTATTTCCTGGGAGGAGCCGGGGTGTGAGGTTAACTCCAAACTAGAGTCCTTCACAGCCTTCTCGAACGAGGACTTTATACGCTGTAAACTCATCTCTGCGTCCAGCTTTGCTACTCTGAAGGTCAGGTCCAAGCCGCATCTGAAGACAAAGTTTTATTCAAAATCTCATATGAAATTTTATCAGCATTATTACAATTAAATATATTAGCCAACGAAACTCACGGAGCAAAATCCGTATTGGGCATTAGAGTTCCCATAGCCATCAACCTACGATATAAACGGTCCAGCGCTTTAATAAGCTCTTCTCTCTGTTCAGCATCCTGTATATTCTCCAGCTCTTCTTGAGACGTGAGTCGGTGTTCCATGACGTTCATAAAGTCTTTCATCAGGTTCACTGTGAAATTTTTCAGCATCTCCTGCGATCCTAGGCGTGCCGTTTCATCCAGGCTAAATGATTCATAAAATCCGAGAGAAGAAATTCAATTAAATATTTAGTCATCTTTCTGAAGCGATAAGTGACTTACTCTGAGGTCTGTATAAACGCTTGAGAGAAGGAGGCTATGACCAAACTCAAATTACTGAGAAAAATTCCACAACCAAGCTCCATGAACTCCTCTAGTGGAACCTAATTAAAAAAATAATAATTCTCTAGGCAAAAAGTTGTAACAGTTGTCCAGCTCGACTTAAAAAGGTATCATACATTTGGCGAATCAGCAATTTTAATACTCTCCAGATTTTGGTTCAGTTTGGGTAAGGCATTTTCTAACAGTCGGCCACCTAGTTCTGAAGGAAGTTCTCCGAGACAAAGAAGCAACGAAACGTTGCGAGTGAGGTCTTGAGATGATTTCTGAAACAAGTCATTATTTACTCTTGTTGATTAAATATTTTTTGGTGCAATTAAAATTATGAATTCTTCTGAATACCTCTTCATCATCAAAGTCCTCGTATAAGTCGTCCTTAATCTTCCTCACAATATGTTGGCAATCCACCTTGATGGCTTCTAAGCTGGGGAACCTTTTGAACTCATTGACGAACTGCACCCCGTTCAGATAGCATTTAACGGCTTCTTCATAGTTACTTTCTTCACTGTGCTTCTTCAGCTTATTGGGGAGTTCGAAAAGGAACTTGAGTTTCTTCAGTAGATCGTTTATCCCCGATAGCCTACTCACCTTGTCTCGCTTTTCCTAGAAAAAATTTGAATGATTCAAGCTGTATTGTTTATGCTTCAGTACTGATTACTCTGATTAGTAACAAGTACCTTTAAACTATTGCACACTTTAGCGGAATTGTCAGTAATCAACGCTATATTTTTCGAGAGGAGAGCCATCCTATCCTCCATCTCTCTAAAGTCCGTCTTCATCTTGCGTATAGTGTCCGTGGCGAGTATAAACTTATTGTAGTTTTCGTACACCAGCGTCTGCATATCCGAGTCCAAGTCTTGGATTTGCCTTATCAGACTAGACTCAGTCTCCATCAGCTTGTTGAGGGAGTAATCCTACCAATTTTTCCATAATTCGATACAATATTCTACCAAAGTCACAACCTTACTGATTATATAAGCCTCACCGTGATTATCTTCTTGATAAACTTCTCGGGGATGAAGTTAGTCCCGTTTATATCGTACGGATTACCATGATGCGAGACTACAACTGCTGGAGAAGTCGCTACACTCGAACTCATTTCTCCAGTACTCTCCCCTCGCTTACTACTGTGGGGTGAGCCCAATGAGCCTAAACAGAAACTTAGTCTTTCACTCCTTCAAAATATCCAAATCGTAATTTAAAATACTGAAACAGATGTTCAAATTTTACCTTTGACATATTGCAGTTTTTCTATATTGGCACTCATGTTTAGAGAGGACTGCCGTCCAGCTCTAAAAAACTTATTCTTCTAGATAAATTCCCTTAGAGTTTATTTGACTGAGCTTAATTTAATCTAAATTCAAAAATTTATTTTGTCCATTTCGCTGGGAACAAATTATACCAAGGTTGTTTATGTTTTTGTTGCCATGTAATTTAAATGAGAGGAACGGAATGAACAGCTGAACGTATCAGACTAAACTAACGTGGACTGCACACACACAGTGCACTGTCAACAAGACACAAGCTTCGTGTGCGCTCGCACACTCTCTTTCACTAACTCAAGCACGATCACGCTAATTATGATGCAAAGAACAAAGTACTTGAGTGAGTCGATGACGCTTCAAGCCCGAGCTCGAGCAAATATGACTGACTCATTGGGTGATTTTGACAGTGAAAATTTACAAAATTACAAGCGTATGAAATCTTTCCGCAAATGCAGAATGCAGAAATACTTACTTTAGTTTAAATGATTTCAAATAGAGGATATTTTTTCTTGGTAGGAAATTTAAATTTATTATAATTTTTTTGTATTCTCCTGGAAACAAGTTTAGTCCAGCTTATTGTTTTAGAGACAATGTTAAGGATTATTCAAAGAGACAACAATTTAAGACGCTTCCAAATCTAAGTAAATTGCAAAACTCAGTATACAAAATCAAGAGGGTGCACAATACACAAAGCAAAATTTTTTTGCAAATTATTCATCCCGGCGCCACATTTCCTGTTGGTTTGGAACCTTGGACGCTTGGATAGACGTACATGAAGGGAATTAAGTTGAACATTAAACTACGAAATAAGCAACCATATCTAAATCTAAGCTAAAGATAAGCGAAAGTCAAACAGT
Source organism: Lepidocyrtinus dapeste (assembly GCA_036850885.1). Taxonomy (NCBI): domain Eukaryota; kingdom Metazoa; phylum Arthropoda; class Collembola; order Entomobryomorpha; family Entomobryidae; genus Lepidocyrtinus; species Lepidocyrtinus dapeste. The sequence continues at coordinate 14,362 of JAANSQ010000258.1, forward strand.
TTGAGTAACAGTTCTTAATATTAATAGATCTTATTTATCCTAGTGCTTGGCAATTACGCAATCCTAACATAAACTCAAGTATGACACTTGAGCTTCTAATAACTTTTCCAGCGAAACTAGATGTAATTTTAAGAGAATAATACAATTCTCAATTCGTAGCAATAATTCTATAGGAGTAGAACCGTCAATTAAACTTAATATCGGATATCATAATTCTATCTACCTAAGTCTAGTTCTTGATAAGCCTGTGCGTTTGTAAATAAATTGTGTACCTGCTTTGTTTTACGTATATAAATGCCACATTGATGATCATTCCGTTGCTTAACATACCAAAACTAGATTACAACGGAGCCTCATCAGCTTCATCTTTAGACTCCACCTAAAAACCTTAGTCCATAGATGTGTGTGCTCCCTGTATACCGTAATTATTTCAGTTTAATTGGAACAGGCCTAAATAGGAATATTTACGGTATTTTCCTACATTCCAAAAAGTCCAACTAAATCATACCTTATCGGTCGCTCGTGAGCGACTTAGTCCAATCGTCTCGTCTCTTGTTCCCTTAACTGTAACCGTGGCGGTGGGTGAGCTCTTTGTTATACTTATGAAGAAAAAAAATATATAACTGGAAACCTTATTTAATAAATATTTCTGCTCATCATTATTATGTCTAGTCAAACAAGTAGAGTCATGGTTGCGGTCACCGAGAAACAATGATATTTTGCATGGAATGTGACGAATTTGGGTCTGTACCAACTATTGGCAAATTTTAATTGAAATTTTATTACTATGAAGGTAATCACCACATCTGAATTAGTCATATTCCATGTAAATATTATTTTTTCTCTAGAACCCCAAGCATAGCTTTACTTGTAAGTAGTCTAAATTAGGTACAAGTATCAAGTCAAGTCAAAGTCATTTCTTCAACTGGAGCCACTCCATAAATCCATTTAACAGTAGCTCATTCCCCACGAAAAGAAACTAAATCGAGACCACAATAAATATTAATTTGTAACCTAACCTATAAGCTTCATTTTTAACTGACGGTCCGTTAAAAATAATAAAGTGCATACTAAACTAAGCGATGGAGATGAAATGAATACCAGTCCTGTAATAAAATTCTGAGTAGTTGAAGCCTAAGATGTACTGATAAATGCCAACATTTAAGGATATTAAAATACTAGTAACGTAACGTTTGCGACACATGACCTACAAATGCCTTGCGAGGTTGAGAGATTGACGCGCCCTACTTTCTTTAACAACTTAAACTCAAGTATACTTTGCTTTCGAATTGGAGTCTTGGGCGCAGAGATTTTCCCGAAATAGCAAACCTAAATTTCAACCTTCGGTTGATACTGTAGTTTTAACGGAGGGTCTCGAAATCTCCATCTAGTGACGCTCACAAATTTCAATGTATGATCCTTCCCCAGCAGCTCATCGTTACATAATATATCGATCTGGAATTTAACGAGAGCATTGTAATTATAATTATGACTGGATTAGGAATGAGTGGGGTTATGTGTGTAGTGTAGCTCACGTCTTTATATTTATCCAGATTATTGTATAGCTTCTTGGCGAGGTATTTCTTCATGTGATTGATAGTGGCTAGGGATGAACAACGTAAGAACTTCCTCTTGAGAGGTTTCATCGGCCCGGGTTTCGTTTCCAGGCAGATGTTAACTTGCTCGTCTAAGCGATGATAGTCTGTCTCCGCATGTTTCGTTTCTTCTGGCACGGTCGTTGTCTCTGGCTCCATAATACTCGGAGGGAAGTCTTTGGGACAGGCTAAACCTCTGGATTTGTAAAACTCTCGCTCTCTCCTCGCTTCGTCTGCGTTATCGCAAAAGTAATAAAGAGATTAAACTCGTTATGATTTCGGTCAAGCTTTGAGCGTGAACTTTGGAATGTTTGCGATTCAAATCTTACTTTCTTGTAGGCTCGGAACCAATTTGTACACGATATCTTGCATCGTCCTGTCGAAGCTTATGTACTGCAAGGGATGTGACTGATGTATGACTATTTCACATTCTGGACACGTATTATTCTCCTCCAAATGTTTCACCAAGCAGCTTTTGCAAACTGTTCCGAGAAGACAGGATGCGCATTCGGGAGCAACATTGTTTATCACCGTTCAATCATATAGACATACATACAATCAATTATTCATGATCTGATTCGCGTACGTCAACAAAGACAAATTTGCGAGAAATTGAAAGTAAAACTTATTTTACAAAAATGCTAGAAATGCTTACACGTATGCAGACACTCCGTCACAGTTGTCGCATCTATTAAGTAGCCCCGACATATTTTGCAAGTTATGTAAGGATTAAAAGACTTCAGCTTGATTTTCCGTTCCATCTTTCCCCACCTCTCAGGTTCGGATTTATTTACAAAATACACTCCAGAAAAATTTACTCCGGGTGTAGCCTCCCAGTAAAGAATTGCCCACTCCAATTCGTTGGAGCTTTCGGTCGGTACGTGCACCGCTGAACGCAATGCCTATTGGAGTTGACCTCCGCCCTTGAACACGTTCCTCTAAGGAGTGCTATTAACATTTTCCCATTATCTTCCTCCAGATTATTACCTTAAGGAGATTATTTCCTCGGTCGTAAATTCTTGCAAAATGAGATAAGCCAAACCGTAGTATTTTGTACACAGAATGAAACACTAACTTTACACACTTCCCAACCGGGAAGTTACATGATGCTGCTGAGTATGTAAGTGGAAAATAATGCGAGCACTATTATAGACTTGGAGGATTCAATCAGACAATTTCTTATCTATGGTAATTGATCTGGATTTTGGAGATAAGGGGGCAATTAAGAAAGACTCAGTAATAATTGCTCAATGTCATATTTTAATGTGAAGCAAGCAGAGTGGTTGATGACTGAAAGTATGTACCTAAAACCTAACGCAAGCCAAATGCCAAATCCATTTCAATAAGCCAACCAACCCATATTCCTGGTCATAAAAATATTTTGTATTACAATCTTTCTTGATCATCACAAACAAGATGAGCCAACATGCTAAATCTCCCTAGGCCTGTTTCCTGCGTAGCTTTTTTCCTGTCCGAGTATACGAGTATTGTTGAACTACGCTTTCAAACACATTACAAGACACGCTTCCCTATCCTCCGCATGCAGAGTTGGTGGTATTTCAGGTATAAACAAACTCTCACATGAACATGGCATTTTTTACATCTCATTTTTCATGGATTAGCAAAAGGTTTCCCTGTGCTTCATCCTTTTTGGTCAGGAATTTTTACACTTTTTATTACCCAGTCGAATGAATGGGTAAAGAAGTCTGCATTTCTGCAATTGTGATGGTCTTTCCGAATTGCAAATTTTGTGCCGGAGCTTGGTTACGTCATGTAATGTGACATGGTGTCGGGTGACATTTAATGTGTACCAAAACAAAATGTAAGTGAAGGTCGACTGAAATTAAAGTCAATGTTTAAATGCCATGTGGATCTGTACGTCTGGTGTGTGTCTGTGGCATCATCATCATCATCTCAATATTCCGTTTAGAAAATGCTTTGGGCTATGGGGCAACTTGAGAATATGGGTTACTCAGGATTTTACATGAAAACGATAAATGTTTCAATTTTATTTCATTTTCACTCCAAGAAGTTCACAGCAAGAATTTTTACACATAATATGAATAACTATCTAAATAATTGCTAAGCTAAAATATTATTGCAAATTTCTGAATTACTGCACTCGCTCATTGCTCTAGACTGTAAATGAGCTTGAATTGTGCAAAAGGAATGCGTACATTTAGGTTCATCTCGGTGAATCAGAGCGGGGCAGAATGAACTGTTTCAATCAATGTCTGAACAGACTCTGTCGGCGTTTCTGGATAAATTCCATGTCCCAGGTTACAGATATAGTTGGTTGTACCAAACTGGGCTAACATGGTCTTAACGTTTTCCACCAAGGATTCCTGAAATATTGAATTCCCTTTTAAAGTGAATTGCTCTTTCCTACAAATTTTTTACTGGATAATCAAATTGTTAACCTTATCACCAAAGAGTGCAACTGGATCTAGATTTCCTTGAAGAACTGATCCTGGACGAGCTAAAGATCTGGCAACCTTGGGATCCACAGTCCAATCTAAGCCGACCACTTCATAATCCGTCTCGCTTAATTCGGTTATGGTATAGTGACCACCTTTAGCAAAGACTACCATTGGCACTGGATTTAATCCTAGCTTGGTCAATCGCTTATTTGTCTCCTTCTGGATTCGTACCAAGTATGGCAGAGAAAACTTGGAAAAGAGGGATGGGGAGAGGAACTCTGCATGAGATTCAAAGACTTGAAGCATCTGTGCACCGGCTTTCGCTTGCAGCACTAAATACTGGATGGCAATCTCGCTGATTTTGTACAATAACTTGTCCGACTCCTCCGGATACTTGTATAGCCAAGCCTTAGCCTTTTGACATGTTTTGCTCCCTCCACCTTCAATCATGTAGCTCATTAAAGTCCACTGCAAGTTTAAAATCAGTTAATATCTAGTTAAGAAAATGAAATAAGTGGATATTTTAATCGGTAGACTTACAGGAGCACCGGTAAATCCCAGCAAAGGCACTTTTCCTTCCAGCTTCTTCCTAGTTAGCGTGATAGCATCCAACGTACCTTTCATTTCTTGGGAAACATCACAGTCAAAGTTTAGCTTCTCCACGTCCTCCGGTTTGACCAAAGGTTCAGGAATCACAGGTCCCTTAAGAAATTAGCGATAATAGATAAGGTTACATATTTTAATGCTGAGTAGAGCCGAAGTAATTAGCTTACCACGCCGGGCTTCATTAGGACTTCCATTCCAAGAGCTTGAGGAATCACCAGAATATCTGAGAATATAATAGCTGCGTCCAAATCATAACGTCGTATGGGTTGCAAGGTCACTTCGCATGCCAGTTCGGGATTTCTAACAAGCTCGAAAAAGTCATGGTTTTTTCTTATCGCTTGGAATTCTATAGGTCAAAAGTTCATCATAAAATATAATTCTTGAACTTAATCAATGAAACAATAGCAGGGCGGTTGAGACCATTTAAATATGACCAACCTGGAAGATAACGGCCAGCTTGACGCATGATCCACACTGGTATTCGGTGGGGCTTTTCTCCTTTAGCTACACGCAAGATTGCGTCATTTTTTAAGGTTGGAAATTCCTAAAAAGACCAGAAACTTTCTTTAAATTTGATAACAAATGACAGCCTTTAACAAATAAAATTTTTGCTGAATCCCTACCTCTGACATTTTCACAATGATACCGGTAATATTCAGCGATGATAATCGATCTACTCTTAAGAAAACGAAAAAAATTCAGGACAATTAACAAAAACAATAAAAAACAGGTCGTATCCTCGGCCTCCAAATATCTGTTAAATGTAAGCTCACACAACTTTTTGATTTGGAAAAATTAGCTATACCTGAGGACACAAAGTAAACACTCGTGAAAGGGCTAAAGATCAACAAATTTAAGGTTTTTATCAGGAATGAAATTTTAAACTGATGATGATGACAACTGGCAAAAACCATACCGCACACAAAACTTAATTTGGCAATTCCATGTGGTCATTTATCAGCTGAAGTTCTTCTATAAGCAGCAACATCAACCCGGTCGAGCAATGAACCTAGCCGTGTTAAGTATACATGTGCAAACAAAGAGTCATTGAGTACTTTGTTTAACTTGACACACCCGCGCCACCCGACTTTCTTTACATGTGTACATCTCAAAGGAAAAAGTTGCTTGAGTATAGCAATAGCAAAGGCTGCTGTCGGTCTGATTGTGGTTTCTTCTAAACAAACGACTAATTATCCATTTTAATCGTATTTGCATTTAAATCATTATCTCAGTTATCAGGTGCGCTGATTGATTAAAATAAATCTTAAAATTTGGAACCTATCAACTCCAATCTACAAGTTCCACTATACAAGGTATTTAGTGAAAAATATTCTATTGATTTTTTAAAAATTGTTTTTGCAGTATCTTGTCACGCTGTAAGTTTAACTGTGAATATTTTTAGAATTTCAAATCTGTTGGAAATTTCGATATCTTACAGATGAATCCTGACAAGAGAAACGTTTATCCTAGAAGGAAGATGCACTCCAATAAGAGGTCATTTCCCGTAAAAGAGGTAGCCCCAGTGGAGTCCACTACAGAAACGGACACCGGAGAAAAAGAAAAGAAATCAAAGTTCGAGTTGCGCAAAGTCTCCGTCCCCTCCCACCGTTACACCCCACTGAAGGAGAATTGGACGAAAATCTTCACACCTATCGTGGAGCAGCTGGAACTGCAAATCCGTTTCAATTTGAAAACTCGCAACGTGGAAATTCGGGCTGGAGAAGATGTGAAAGACCCTAGCTACCTACAAAAAGCAGTTGATTTTATTCAAGCGTTCATCTACGGTTTCGCGGTGGAAGACTCATTAGCTCTGATTCGTCTGGAGAATCTATTCATAGATTCTTTTGAAATTCAGGATGTGAAACCACTGAAGGGCGACCACCTCGCCAGAGCCATAGGAAGAATAGCTGGAAAAGGAGGGAGGACAAAGTTCACTATAGAAAACGCAACAAAAACCCGCATTGTCCTTGCAGAGTCCAAAGTGCACATCCTAGGCTCCTACGAAAACATCCAGTTGGCGAAGCGAGCCATTTGCAATCTAATCTTGGGCTCTCCCCCCTCCAAAGTGTATGGTACTTTGAGGGGTATGGCCTCCAGGGCGGCAGACAGATTTTAAAGTATTTTGTATGATCTTAAAGTCTAAGTCTCGTTCGCATTTTCTCTGTTACACTATTTCCATTCGCCATTTGATGCAATAAAAAAATACAACAAAAAATTCAATTTTTAGAACGCTGTCGCTTATGCTTGTCTTTTATTTTGTCTGCTCCAAGATGCACAACTATAAAGTTAATTATCTAAAACTACTCCTTATCCTAACACGACGATGCGACATACACGTGGTCCGAAAACGTAAATTATCATTATATATTAATACTTAATGTCAACGAGTACCCTCGTGGCACAGTCCCCTAATCCCAAGTATTTTGACTAAATTTTCATTCACTAAAATTAGCATTGAGTTGTGAGTACCTTGATCAACGTACATTAAGTCATAAATGCATTATCAAATTATAGGTTAACGGTTAGCCCTTTTTATAGCTTTTAAATCGCAGATCATGTTGAAGTCTCCACTCGAGTTTTCCACTAACACATTTAGTACTAAGCATATTCCCACTACAATTACTTATGATGTGGCAATATTAGTTGCGAGTAGATTGATCAACGTGTTTACGTAATACTTAAATGCATAATCAAATAATAAGTTAACCCTTCAACCCTACAACGTTCAAGTCGCGGATCATGTTACTTAAACTCTCTAACCTCGGGCATGCTCTACTAATACATTTAGTACTATCATATTTATTAACGTCTTGATTCATACTACAATTACTAATGTAGCTGACAGTTAAATATATAATACCCTAGTCTTTTCGAGACTTGACCAATCACCATAATACGAATACCTGAGAGTTGCCAAGACATTTCCGTGGGAAAGCCTTCTTTGAGATTCTCAAGGTAGACTTATGCCCATAACAAACAGAAACTAACTCATAAATAATTAATGTAGCAAATACAAGGCATATTTTAAGTCAAAGGATTCATCATTCATCCCTAAGGCCTATTCACTTAAATACATGTGACGGATAGACGGGGTCGTGCAACTAAAAACTTTCAAAGTATTCTAGTATTTACGTATATTGTTTTCAGCGTATCTCAATGATCCTAAATGTCTACATCTAAATCAGTCCTTTATCACCCGAATGTTAACCTAAGTGTTTTGCTCAAAACCTCCTCCTACAATCACTTAAGGGTTATACTTTCGAGTACATTACTTAGGCTAATTGTACTTAAAAATATGTTTTAGGCGAGCGAGTTATGGGCAGTTGTGGTTATTTTTAGTTTCCAACGTGAAACAGCACTTCAAAAATATCATTATTGTACATTTTTTGACTCTCATTTTTATTACGGCATTTCGTAACCTTAAACTTAACCTCTAAGCTGGAAAAGTTAACGTCGTGCAAAAAAAAGATATCAGTGGATCAGTAAGCTTAATTTGTAGTCTTTTAAACATTCGATTACATTTTTGATGCACTTTTTGAAATCAAAATGCCCTTGGGTACGATATGATAGATAAGGTTTAGGCTAAAACTAATTATTGCAGACTTAAACTTAACTGAGCATTTGTGTCACTCTCGCTCCCGAGAGTCTCTCGCTGTTCAGTAGGTTAAGTGATTGCACAGTAGTAAATGGGAACAAACCAAGTTAAAATTTTAACGGAATCTCTTTTTTTAACATATTTTTTTGTAAAGGGTGAAAATTCAGAATCAATAATTAAAAATTAGAATTTTGATAACATTTTGATGATTGATGATTTAAGTTTGAGGAGATAAAAATTGACTAACTGAAGAGACCAAATTGAACCAAAAACTGATTACAGCTGGGACTGGGACTGCCGACGACAATCACTTTCCTACTAACAGCGAAACCTTACTCATTCAACCAGGAGGTTTCTGTACCTCATGTCGTCATAGGGAAGTACTGTCTTATGATAGAAAAGGAGGTATCCTGGACTGTTGAGTACCTCATCGCGGGAGGCTTTGGTGATAATGTTGTCGTCGCATTTAAACCATTGGTCTGGACCGTGTTTTACATAAGCGTAGTAATGCCCTCCTTCGAAAGAGCCGACGTGATTTACCACGGCATAAAGCGTGTAGTATCTACGAGAGTTGGCATTTTTTTCACAGAGAGTCGTACCTGGACCATTTTTGGTGGGACTAAGTTTCCTCCGCTTTTGCTTCTTAGAGGTCTCATTTGAAAAATTACTTAAAGTCGTAAACGGAGTCAAGTCGAGTCGTTCGGGAAAGCGAACACAAGTGTCTATTTTCTTGCATACAGTGGCGTTCGAGTGGGAGTGCTCGAAGCGCTTAAGGTGGAGACACAGTATTATGGGGAGCACTTGAAAGTGCAGTTGTTTGGTTGACTCAGTCTTGCGTTTACAGTCAGAACACTGTATCATGCTCCCAGGTCCTAGGTACTCCACTCGAGTGTAGCGCCTCAGCACATCCTCTAGCTCTATAACAGTGTCCGTAGGTTCGGATATGATATCCAAGGAAGTGTCCCAGAACGGATCCACTGTTATGCTTTGGTGTCTGGACAAAGACATGAGCAAAATGATTAAAAAATGATAAACTCACTGTTTGAGAGTCAAAATCATGAGAACAAGTTGGCAATTTACCCGCAAACGGTACAGGTAACGGTGGACTGTAATCTGCCTAGGAATGTTATGTCCACAATGCAGTTGCAGGGTACTCCCACGTAGCTGGACGCAAAGTGAAGGTGGAGCGCATCAAGGATCGCAATGAAGAACTCGTGAGCGTCTTGTTGCTCATACCCAGCTAGATGGGCCGCGTTATCCCAGATCTGCGGTAGCAGTTTATGTAAGCTTAGAGCAGTCTTGGACCCGTTATAGAACTCTTGGTAGAGTTCAAACAGAGGTGTGATTATACACGGTTTTTGCAGAATCTTATCGTGCTTTTGAGACTTGCAGTCAATTTTGGACGATAGAAAAAAGTCTCTAAGGAGGGGAGTGTGAATTAGCGCTTGGATTATACAATTCATGAAACATGTATGGCCTAAATTCACCAAGCCCCGCATGCCGAACGTAGCGTCAGGAACAAGGCAAGTGCCTGGGGTGCCCCCGTTACGTAGAAAGCGATCGGCAAAATTCACTCCTGTTAAAACTGGGTCATGCGGAATGCCCCGCGACTGCTGCATTCTTTGCCAATTATAGCTATCTAGCGATATTGCCTCGGGGTCGAATATGTAGTCGGTACACTTGAAACAGTACAATGCCCCTGTTTGTAGGTTACACACTGTAGATTAATGGAACAGTTAAGAAGTAAAAAATTAAGGTTGAATATACTTTTCTTGACAATGGAAGACCGGTATTTGTTTTTTTTTTTAAGATTTACCAACGGTATGACCAGTCTCTTTGAAGTGAGTCTTGATGTGTCCAAGGCGCCCGCAGCCGAAGAAGATGCACTGTAAGCACGCTGCAACCGAGAAGTCGATGCGCTTGCAAACAAAGCATTTTCCAACCCTCAGCTGCGTAACAAGCGCAGAAAATAATTAGCTTTGACTCATCACATTGTCCCATGAAATTAAAAAGCCCAATTCTTCAACTCACCTTCAGTGACACAGAACTTGAACATAGAGCCGAAACCAGACTTGAATGGATTTTCGAGTAACTTTGCATTCCCCCATTGGCCTTCAGAGATTCCCAATGTATGCAAGTCGCTGTCTGCCGGACCGGCTCCCTCCCACTCTCTGCAAAAAATCAGTTAAGGTAAATATATATGAATTGATTTTTTCTTAATAAACTCGAGGAAAACAGCTTATCCTCATTTTAAGAACTTCGGACTTACCCATCTGGGCATGCAAATTGGTATGCGAAATCATGCTGTCCAGTAACTGCCTCACAGTCACCGTAGGTATTGGAGCGTGCAGTCGCGCCCCGCCGTTTTCCAGAGATCCCTGGAACACAAGATTAACCGGCAAAGATTAGCTTAGCGTACAACTGTAAAATCCCAGGTCAGCTCAGTTATCATCTGTTTACTTAAATATACTATTCTAAGGATTAACCTTCAGTTTGGCGGTAGACATTTAGCACAATGAGACCAAGAAAATAAAGCTCCGGCGCGTAAGTCAGCACCGGAAAGAACCTAAACTTCTCCTTCTCCCTCCTAACACGTTTTAAAACTCGAAATCAAATCTAGGAAATTATTTCTCGTAGCACCGATAATTTGTCGACAGTTATGGTTTCCCGAACAGAACGCTATTTTTTGACAGGTTCAGCGAGCAATGAAACTGCAAAGGAGCTCTAGAGCAGAGTAAATAGCGGAGCGTAGACTCTTTTCCCCTTTTTCTCAGCTTTTTGCCGATGATCAAACTTTTTTGCTCACAAGTTCAGCTCAGCAGTCTGCTTTGGCCTGGCACTGCATAAACATACAGAGTGAGACGAACGAGTCACAAGAAACTCTTTTTTTTTATCAAATAAGTTGCTTTCTACGTGAAAAAATGAATGAAGCAAAGTTTACCAGGACGGGATACGAAAAAAACAAGATCTCGTGTTCGTGTAATGTTGGGAAGGAAATTCTACGCGAGTGAATTACAAGAATACAAGATTACATACAAGCAGCCGTAAAAAAATCATTGGAAGCATTGCCCTTCTAAATGATACCGATGGTAATGGGCTGAATGTGCTGGTCAAAGGGAAACTAAAAAGGCTAAACCAAGAATACATTGTATGGGAAAAGCATGGAATGGACAACGAGGTTTTTCTTCAAATTGAGTCGCATTACAGGTACGCTTAATGTCACGCCGGCAAAGCACAAGGAAACTCTAGACTCCAGAGACTCCAGAGAGGCTACTGTAAAGTTTTTTTACATCAATCAAACTCGAATGGGAAGCAAAAACATGCTAAAAGTGCTCGGAATTTTAGAAAACGTTTGGCTCAAGTTTAAAACAAAGGAAAATCAAAACTCTAGTTTAAGACAAATACTAAATACCATCATGGTTTTCTTTTTCTTCAAATGAAAATTAGAGATTTAGCAAATCATGACATCAATAAAGAGGAGTGCGAAATTAGGTAGTATTGATTTTTAAATGAGAAGTGATTATAAATATTCGAAGCCAAATAGCCAAGCGTCATTTCCTGAAAAGAGTCTCATCAAAAAGGAGTGATTGAATTGTGTGTGCGTGGCATCCACTCATTTTACCTTGTGTAATGCTGAAGCTAGAAAAAGTAGAAGCGTAAACGTAAGGGTCATGTCATGAAAGAGCATGCAACCATCCTTCAATGTAATAAAACACGAGCCAGTAGCAAAAATGTATATGCACGGCAATGTTTTCTCTGAACGAAAGACTGAACCTGTGATGTGATATGAAGATCAACTCGGAAGAGCTACAGGCTACAGCTAGATGAGTGAGTATGAAAATGAATAAATGAATAACACTCTGAATTACGGGAATGGATTAGATCATGCCGCAATAGATTTGGTTGAACAAGTTGTGTAAGAAGTAGATGGGGATTGGGGAGCATGGACTATGGACAAAGATGCCGAATGATTTACGTCCTTTGTTTAAATTGACTCGTGTGTTTTACACTTTCACGTTCCAGTGAAACAAGTAGGTATGCAAAAACAAAAGGATGCTGATGCAATAATGACACAATGAGAAGTGATGAATGACATGCTTTACGCTTTGAACAAAGCAAAGTTTTCATCCATATTTTCTCAAATAGTACATGCGTATTAAGTTTTAGCCTATGAAAAAAATAACCGTCCAGTTAACAAACCTAGCAAGAGGTCAAGAGGCAATAAGGCCTAATACTAGATAGATGTAGCGTTTAAGAAGTAAGTAAAGGGTTATAAAGTTTCTTCGAGAAGAATCGAACAATCTATAGGATTTTAAAAAGAGATTTTTAATGAACTATCGCCACTATCGGAATAGTAGAGTGCTTCCTTAGGAGTTTCCATAGCAGCCGGGCTTTTCATGATAAGCAGATCAAGGGCTTCGAAGAAGTCAAATTATAGTCGTGCTTTAAAATAATCCATTTACATTTGAATCAAATTTAATTTAGTCTATATTTGATGCCGAACAATTGCAGAGACAACAAAAACTTAAAACATTTACACAACTATTTGTTTATCATTTTTAAATTTTAAGCGGTTTTTCTTACGCGTTAAACATGAACATGAAACGTTTATTTTCTGGTAAATTGCCACTATAGCCATGTACGATGAATTTGAAAATTCATTGGGAAGAATCTAGAATATTATTTCTGAATAACTATGATTTCGAAAGGCTTATGACCACATGTTGAAAATTATTAACTGCTGATGCAACGTAATTGCTTTCGATTCGAAAACTTATTGTGAATTCTTGTGTTTTAATATGCCACATAAAATTTGCTCAGGAGCTCCATTGCTCCATTTCACAGTGAACGTTTTTGGTCCCAACATTAGTTTATAGTTAAATTTTTAGCTCAGTATAAAAATTGCATTGAAGGTAAAAAATACGTGGTAGATAAATGCCAACGCAAGGTTCTGTGGTCAACTGAGAAATCGACTGATCCTAAAGAAATAAATCCCGCAGTCCCTTATATTTTCCAAGTCTTAATCAGTGATTGAAATGATTTTCTGTGTCGGATCAAAATCTGGCTAACTCAGTACTACAGTACTTCCATGATTTTAGGAGCTGAACTTATTCAATCCTGTCTAGCGTGAAAAAGGCAGGAGGACGTGTTTGAAATTGAAAAGCGTTGAAAAAAAATGTTCTATTTCTAAAGATTTCAATTCGAATGCAAAAGGAATGATTGAAAATTTTACGAAATCTCCATTTTATAGCATTTTCTAGGACAGGATCAAATTTTAGTGATGAAAACTGACGAATCTTTTCTATTAAAAGCTTTTTCAAGTAAAGTCAAACCAATTCATTGACTTGTAAACTGACTGACCGACTGAAATATTGCAACTTATTTGAATTTGACTCGAAGATTATGCTGGCATATACAGGCATGGGTATTGTAACTTTGGGGTCAGCTAGCTCCAGGTCAAAGGACCACTAGGATGTATTTGAGTATTTGGTGGTAGTTAGGAGGTTAGTACTATCCCGTTAACTTTTTCTCTGAGGTCATCGCTCTATCACCAGTTTTCGATTAATTAAATCTTAATTAAACTTCTCCCACAAATCCTTTCTAACCCAGGACCTAATTATTTCAATGAAACAATCAGTACAAAACTCAGTTCTAGATTAAATAAGGTTACATGTTTAATGGGGCAATACGAAGCATGCGTAAAACATTTTCTAGTTTCCATTTTTATTTAGTTTTTTAAGCGTTGTGTATTTAATTGCTTTTTGCAACACAATTCTGAAGTTTTATAATTGGAATAATAAAGTTAAGTAAATAAATATGATCAACCATCAACGTGAAAAATATTTACGGTAGACATTGATTTCATGATTCGCATTCTCTTGTCAGCTGCATGATAACTACTACAATGAACGAGCTTTATTCGTAACTTGAGGCTTAAATGGTAACTAAATGCAACAGATGTGAATTGACAACAAAAATCAAACTAAACTAAACAATGACTAATGCCGACTATTAACTATGATAGTTCAAATAATAATGTAGAATATTTGTTTCAAATTATAATAGTTTTGGTCAGGCGAATTTGATACCGGTGGAAACCGGTCTCATTTGGTCTTGTAATTTTTAAGGGGCCGACTTCGTCTTTCAAAGTGTACACCTTCTCGAAAATCCTCCGGAGAAATTAGGTTCCTGGAGGGTGTTCTCGATTTAGGATTTGCATTAAGCTTAGAAGGATCGCTAGAACCTCGCTGACCTTGGGGAACCTTGCGGAAAATGAACTCATCCTTCACCACCTTTGCATAGTTTAGCTAAAAATAAATACAAATACAAATTTATAAGAATCATTCATCGAAACGAATAAAACAAGGGAATTTTTTAAATTCACTGCTATCTTTACTTCTTGAGGGTCAAATGGAAGGATCCTGATAATTTCTGGAGAGAGGATGGGCGTACTTGAACTCTCATTCCGGTAACTGTCTTCTTCCTCCCATTCATTGCGAGATGATCTGTAGGCTTTATCCACAAGCTTCGAAGTAGTGGCTCTAGTTGAACACTGAGCTGGCTTTGGCTTATCAAGCTTCATTTTCTTTGGTGGACTTACGATCTATGGAAAAATTCCTCAGTAATCAATCACACTTTCCTCACATCCCAGAGTGTCAAGTATGTAAACCAAGTATCTTACCAGTTCATCCCCACTGATATTATCATACTCCTCCACTTGCTCCAGTGAAGACTTCGAACTCTTTTTGGTAATGGGAGCCACGACCTTCAAAGAAAAAACAGACATTATGCAAGATAAAAACAAAAGACTCCTTCAAATAAATTAAAAAAACTAAATGTGCTTACAGTGTCATCGTCACTGTCACTGACAAGATCTAAAACCTCCACTTCCTTTTCCTCCG
>JAANSQ010000259.1:0-29417 GCA_036850885.1 Lepidocyrtinus dapeste
CTACTGAACAACTCTGCATTGGAGGATTATTATACAACGAAGACACTCACGCTTGCGATTGGCCAGAAAAGTAATTAAACAAATTAGATGAGCAAATCAACATTTTATCATTTTTTCATGCTTGATTTTCATAATTGTCTTCATTAAAATTTTTATAGCGTACCCGGATGCCAGAAACATCGTAAGTTTAATATTTTCAACAAGAAACATTTGAATTATATCCATCTATACGATGCCTAATTCTAATTATCTTCATTTAGCTCTTTGCAAGGAAGATCCAAACGGAAATGTTCCTCTAGGAAAATCCTGCAACCGTTACTGGTCCTGCCAAGGAGGCTACCCTAGGCTACAGCGTTGTCCTGCAATGCTCGTTTTTGACAAGAAATCTTTACGTTGCGTAGTCCCTCCAACTGAAGACTGTGACGTGCCTTCGACCACCCCTCCACCTCCAGAAGAAGAGGAAGAAAAGCCCAGCGGAGGAAGACGAGGTGGCCAAGAAAAGCAAGGAGGTGGAAGACAACAAGTTCAAGCTTCTCAACTCCGTGCCTCAGCTTCCGAGTTCCAGCAAAACGCTGCAAGTAGTTTCCTCGCTCCTCAGGTCTACTATCCCCAACAAGCTCAGCCCCAAGAGGTGAGCGAAGAAGAGCTCGCAAATTATAACCGAGGGCCAGCCAGACAGTTCTAAAAATCAATCGGTTTTCTAAAATTTAGTTTAGGATAAGTAACATATTGGCTCTTTAATTTCGCGCGGTGCAGATTATGTCACAAATCCAATTACTATTATTTTAAATACTTTATGCCGAAGATGTTGTCTTCCGACTCAGTTTTTTTAGAAATCTCCAATCTAGATTTAATTTTTTATACGTAATCTTGTTTTATGGTATTGCTTTTGCTTCAGTGTAAATGTGGAAAGTAAAATCAAAGTTTTTTTTCAGGAGTAAGAATGTTTATATAGATAATGTGTGAGTATGTCAAGTTTTTTTATGAATGTACAATAAAACAATTTTTTAATAAATAAAGAAAAAGCGTACTCATATTTTTAAAAGATTTATTCTACAAATGAGAAAGAGTTTACACCAGCCCCGCATATCACATACAAAAATATAAAAAAATGTAGTGTAATCGTAGTGTCAACACATTTTATTGAATTACTTTATTTCATAAAAAAAATCCACTGTGGTGAGACCCATATCCCGCATGTTATAGTCTTCTAAAATTGGGTAAGGTAGGAAAACTGCTTATTTCTTGACGGCGTAGTAGGTGGCACTAGGTTGAAATAGTTTAAATGAAGTAGTAGGTTTAATAAACGTCGAATTTTATAATTTTATTATGATTTGGGTGCTTACCACTTGGGAACAATCTCGGCATCCTCGCATGTCAAAGTGGCGTCATTGACGACCTTGCCATCACCACAAGAGATGAGACGTGGGTATCCATTTACACAAGTGATGAGTCTGCCACAGTCTCCAATGGCGAATCTTGGGTATGGCCAGAACTGAAAATAATAAAAATAAGTTATAAATCAATGTTAAATTAATTATTAAAATTTCTCATCGTTGGAACTTTGGTTACCTTGTAGGCAAGAGTTCCAGGTTCGACCTTATCGGGGCAACGGAATCCGACGACCTCTGAAAAAATAAATTATGTATAGTTGATTTGTGAATAAAGCAGATTAATTTAACTTACAAAAGTAGACTGCTTGATTTTTTCTCACCTTCGGGGTTACATTGTTCCAAGAGCAAATCAGGCCAGTTGCAGGAGTGAGTCTTGTCGTCATAAGCAAGACCTGGCTCACATGGGGTTTCGTATGGGACACCGTAGGCGCACTTGATGTAAGAGGTGTGGCAAGAGTGAGATTTTGGGTACAATCCGAATTGGTAGAGACAACCAGGGGTAGAGATTGGAGTAACTACAAAATAAAAATAACTCTTTTGTAATATTTTTTCAAGCCTTTTAAAAGTTTTACTAGTCATCAACTTACTGTCGGCCAAACGCTTGTCGCAGTTGACAGCCCAGTTGTAGTTGCAGTGATTGTGTACAGCACCTTTGCCATCAAACATCAATCCATTCTCACAGGTTTCCAAAGTCTAGAATTATTTAATTGACAAATTAGTATTCATTGCGTCATAGCTACATCTCATTGAATGTTTTAATTCAATTTTATACCAAAGTTCCATTCTCGCATTTGTAAAACTTGTCACAGTATTCCGGGTGTGGGTGTACAGCCAGCCCATAGGTATCTGGACATGGTGGAGCCCCAACAAGGGAGTACTCAATGCCTGAAATGAATCATGCGTGAATAAATGACATCTTGTCTAATCGATTTAGGCATTCACAATTAACTGCATATGGCCATAAATAGCTAATGCAACTCGTTTAATTAAGCAAACCCAGCAACATTATTGTAAATTCCTGCACTACTCGCCTCAAGATGCACGCACGTTTAAGCTATGCACTTATGTAGTCAGTCAAGTCGACCAACCGTTCTATTAAGATTTTTTTTCTACTCTCAAAGATAAGATGAGATCATAGCTTTTCAGATATCATAAATTTTGCTACTATATCATACTCTATAGCGCCTCCAATCTAGCCTAACAAAGAAAAGATTTATGTGAACATAAAACTTGTAAACTACGACAAAAAAATCAATTTATCTTTCTTTCATCAGCATCTTTTTTTACAACGTCATAAACTCTAGAAACGAAAGCGAAACGCAAACATTTTCGAATGTTTTAGCTTGCCCCAAGTCTAAAAAAGTATTTGAGTACTCACCCGCAACACAATGAACAAGCCCAAGTGTGACCAAAAACGTCACGAGGGATGCTCGGTTAGCCATCGTCATGTTCTGGGGGGACTGCTTCCCTCTGTAACAATAATACCGGAAGAGATTAAAGGTAAGGAAGAAGAACAAGAGAATAATTTAAGTAGCGTAATGCCTCCAACCATATCTTTTCTACAGAACAATGCACAATCCATATTATGTCACAATACCCAATTATGCTACAAAATAGGTAATCTTATTACGGATTATAAATTCAAAGAAAGAAGCGCCTGATCACCAAAACTGTAAGAATGGAGTAGTTTAAAAACGACAACTTCGAAAAAAAACTATATACTCTGTTATTCAGTCAGCTCAAATGGACGACCAAATTCCTCAACACTAGACGACGTAAGCGTATAAAAGAATAATAATTTTCTTATCTACATTTTTTCTTGGAGGGGAGGGGGTACACCGTCTACCCCCAAGAAACGAAATACTACTTTGCAATGCATAGTTAAGATAAGGATAGATTGTGACCAATCACCAAAAACTAACCTTTAAAAGCAGCAGTTTCTCTGTAAGGGAGCTATATCACGAAGATAAATCTACTCACAAAACGCACTCGAAAAATTCGTAGCGATTGTGCACACTGCGAGCTGTATACTGCCGCACTGACAAAATGATCCTTAATTTCGTTTGGATTATTTGGGCTGGGGCTCCTTGTTCCTTGGTCATATTTTTTTCTAAGCTTTTAGTGTGCACAGTCTGATTAAATAAAAGGAATCTTGGATGTGTTGTCTCGTTACAAGCTACACAAACTGCATACAAATGAAAAGAATGTCTTTATTTTCTGTTGGTCATTGTGGGATTGTGGTACTGTGACCAGTCGTGCTTGCATTATTGATACCTTCGAGATACAACCCTTTTCAATTTATTATAGCGAAATGCATTCAATCAAAATGTGGCTTACTTATGATGAAAAAAAAACAATGGAATTTTATAGAGCACAAGGTTTACTTGTAACGAATTTTTATTATTGTCAATATTACGAAGGAGAGACAACACGAAGCCATTTTAACAAAGATCGATACAGGAGCATGTGATGTGGCTTATCATGATCACGCGTTGATCTCTGTGGTACCTCTTCAATACAAGATCGTTAAGTTTTTAGCTCGAAGGTTGTCCCGCATCTTTTTTTTCGATTAAATGAGTGCTTAACGTTGGAATAAAGGACCTAGGTATTATCCCCACAAAGCCAAATACTAATAAAAATTAACGAATTTTTGCTTGGGGAAGTGATCGATCAAATGAGGCAACAAAAATTGTATCGAAAAAAAATTTATACATTGTGGTTCTCTTAATCTGCAATTATTTTTCGTGTTTTGTATGTAGACCAACTAATCAGCGTCATTCAGTTTACGCTTAATCCATCGACTAAATTGTAGAAAAAAATTTGCTTTATGGCCGATGCGGACAGGTTAAGCATATATGTAGGTAGGTGGTGAATGAAATTGCAAACTTCAATTATAATCTAGTCGTGTAGGGCTGAACCTTTTGTGGTAGTACAACATGAAGCAGCATTTGAGCATTTTGTCCCGATTGCACATTTTAATAGTAAATGTCCAAATAATATTATAAAAATCTACTTAAAAGGATGATTGCATTAGAGGATTTGGTACAGCTACAGCAATAGCATGCCCTACCTGTGGCATTTCATGGTGTGATCAAACCTTATCTAGGGATATTTTGTTTGAGCAGATTTTATGCACCACTTACTTCACCACCCTCAAGCCTAAGAATATGTTAGAGTATCCATCAATGAGCGTTTAATTGATGTCGTTGTTGGTTGTTGTCTCGTGAGTGAGCTTTCTGGGCGTTGCCTTCAAGCTCCAAAAACCATTTTAGGTTTTCTTTCTCTTTTCAACAAACTTTGCTCATTTAAAAGTTATGTAAGGAAGGCTTGGTAAACGGGATTCTTTTTTTTGGGACATTTTTCTCAACCGGCATGAAATGCTATTACAATATTTGCATAAAAATCTTGCTCTGTCCAGATAACATAAACTTACAAATTCTTTGACAAAACAATAATGTTTCACAAGGTTTAGGGTATGGCAACAAGCTTGCTCTCTCTTTGGCGAGATTGACAAAGGATCAATGTCATAAAACCTCAAGAGATCAAAAGAGCCTTTGAGTCTTTGAGTGCGAAGGTTTTCACAAAGTCATGCATTTCAGTTTTCTGAAACTCTTTTAGTGTCCTTGTCCTTCATGCAGTTCACAATTTTCTTTCACCTTTCATTTTACTCTTAGATGATGAGATGAGCCAACCTTGTAGAGATTAGAATTATTTATAGACATAAACACAATTTTCGAAATTCACTGAGTCGAAAAATAACGCAACTTTCTTCAACATTAATTATATTATCAGATCACTTTAATTTGTATTTTTTTGAGCGTTGTTAGAACCTTGTAGAATGTTTTGATTGAAATATGTAATAAGTTTGGTGCTTTATGAGAAGTTGGTAAGGAAGTGAGTACCTACCTACATTTTGACAAATCTCCTGCCAAACCCAAGTTTCGAAATAGATCATTCATCTCTTCTCATCTCTGCCCTTAAGGAATCGTTCTAGTTCATAAAAAATCAGTTGCGCAACCAACTAAACGTAATACTTCATGGCGTTGTATAACATCGTTTTCAATTAAGTTAATTCTTTTGTCAATCTGTCCATTCATGCAGAGCTTGCACTAGACATACGCCATTGATGGCATGCAGCGTGATGCGAGAAACTCGTTTTCAGTTTCATTCATAAATTAGATTTATTTGCCCATTTCCATTTAATTTTCCCTCTTTTTTGTCATTACTCATGAGAATAATTTGATAAATATTTGAATTTAATAGAACCCTAGTAGGTATACTCTAATTCATTTTCGTAATTTGACATGACATGTTAGACAATGACTACCAAGATGATAACATTCTCTACATTTCAAGCATTTCTGTGGGGCGGGTTTCGCTCAGAATTTTTGTGATAGGTACTCTCGTATTACATTCATTCAGACAATTTACGATGAGAAATGAATTTCAAGAAAATATATTTCGTCAGATTCTACAGACACCAGTCACAAGACTAAAGGAGAAGTCGTTTAAATTGAGATTATGCAATGATGCAGCAACTTTTCATAAATATTATTTTCTTCTGTTGAAATTCTCTTCACAAATGGACTTCCCGGAACAAAGCAGATGAAGTCAAAAGTACTCCTTATTTTACAAAACTTATCACCGCGGGCCCTTACACTACCCACACACAAACATGGTGACCAAAAATGTACATACTTTATCTCATCTTATCAAGGTAGGCTATTGAATATTCGGAGTTACAAACAGTTAGTGTCCCATCGATCGTACATCATATCACTTGTACAAAAAACTAACACAAATCAATTCGCAATGAATAAATAACATTTTCAAATTACATAATCCAAATTATGCTGTCACCATCATCCACATCCCATAACTCACTACGTATTTTATCTCTAATCGTAAACATATTTAGCTTATGCAAGACAATTATTTATTGAAAGATAAATACTATATCAAATAAACTTAACGACTTGGGCACCATGATCCTATGATATATTAAAGAGATGCAAAACGTTCAAATCTTTCAATGAAGTAACAATCTCCATTTCTCCGCGTGTGGCCAAATGTAATCTAAGGATAATTACATTTGTCATGACTTTCACGTGAGAATTTACGACGAGCTCATATGATGATGCCGTCATCTCATCACATCTACAAACCTCCTCTTCTACAATACCTGCGCCTCCGAATATTTTCATTTTTTGTCAAGAAGCCACAAGCCCACAAGCTAAAAGGAGAATGAACTTATTTAAGCAATGACATGAGGAAAAACTGTAACAATAATATTTTTTTAAGATTTAAATAAAGTCACCGCATGCGTTTCCTGGTTTTTTTCATTGTATTCTGATCGCCTATAAGAGCTAAAACTACTAAAACTAAATCTGTTATTTACACTAATGATTTCGCATTAAGATTCTACGAAACGAGTGAGAAGGAGATAGATAATATCCTTTAACTGTATTGTCTGAATTTAAGTACATTTGCAAATTTCCCTTTATGGAAAGTTGTGATACGACAAGCAGAACAAACTGTAGTAATAATCCCGTTTTATTAGGTTTACTTAAGTACTCATCCTCACGAGTTTCTCAAATGCAGATACGTGATAACCTCCTAAAATCAGAGTCTTCGTGGAAGTGACGAGGAGCAAATCGCAAATTGTATTTTCGTGAGGAAGTCATTTCCTTCAATAATTAAGCTTAAAGGAAACATCTTGAGGTGTTCATCTCCCTTCTCCTTTAAATTGTTATGAATGAGAGCCACCCGCGTTGTTCAAGTAAATGAAAAAGTACAAAAGTAGTTTGATCTTCAGAAAGTTTTTATTTATGAAAAAATCTCCATTTTTTATAAAAAATAATGTCAGCCTCGTTTGTTCTCTCATTATAATTTGCTTCAACGAAGAGTGACAATTTTCTTAAAATTTCGACCAAAAAAATGTACCTTTTGTAAAAATCAAGTTTAATGTGAAACCCTAAATTAAAGTATAGTTTACGGTATACAAAAATAGCATAAAAATAGACAACATTCTGTATTTTAAAATGGTATACTAAGCTTTACGTTAATTTAAACGGGGCTACATAAACCAGAAAGAGGGGAGAGAGGGGGGAATGTATGGAGTACGCTGATACTATTCTTATATTTCCCATATGTCATACTGATGATAAGTTGAAAATGCGGTGTAGAGATGATGACTCGGCAGATCCATTGTATGAATAGATAACAAAAAAATTATTATATAAAATTGGACTAAATAACGTATATCCTTGCTCTAGTTCTTGTCATCGTCGAACCATTTCTCGCTGTAAGACAAAGAAAAAAAAAACAGAAATTTCATTAGTCATTTCATCCCAATTTATGCAGATGAGGGTGGGTACGCTAGGTGCAATCATAAATGAATCCCAAT
This sequence comes from Lepidocyrtinus dapeste, assembly GCA_036850885.1. NCBI lineage: Eukaryota > Metazoa > Arthropoda > Collembola > Entomobryomorpha > Entomobryidae > Lepidocyrtinus > Lepidocyrtinus dapeste. Next base: position 7,801 of record JAANSQ010000259.1, read on the forward strand.
TTGGCAAAGTGTATCAAAAAGTGTAATGTAATCGAAGATAATCATTGACATAAAAGGCTATAGCATTGTAAGAGAACGGAAGCAGTGATTTTGTTCGGAGTTGAATATTAAATCAGTTCCTGCATACAAAATTTAAGATGTGCATTGATTGAATTGATTAACTTGGTGCCAAAATATTTTTGTGTAGGGTTTTGGGTGTGTAGGTTTTTGTATTGTGTATCTGTGTAGTGAGGCTGGTGCAGATAATTTTATAAAAAAATTACTGCAATCTCTTGCCTTCACATTTTATCAGCTTCATTCATTATATGTAATTATTCCTTTGTAGCTATAAAATCTCTTGAACCGGTTATCCTACATGTTCATCCTCTTCACACGATTGCTCGCACCGTCAGAGCTATTTACCATTAGTTTTTGATTGAAAGGTAGATTAGTAATATGATTTATGGAGGTTAGGCAACTCAAGTTTTAATGACTTACCATCCAGGAACTGATTCTGGATCTTCGCACTTGAAGTTAGCCTCATTGTATACTGTTCCAGGTGGGCAGGATCCCAATTGGGGCTGGATTCCATTTCTGCAGATGTAGAACTTCTGACAATCTTCTGGATGTGGGTAGGTTGGATGAGGAAGAGGTCTGCCGTTGTTTCCGAGCACATCGGCATCAGGGCAGGAGAACCCGTCGGCTAGTTTTTCTATAAAAAATAACCAAGTTAAGTAATTAATGAAGATAATTTTATTCATTTGATGAGATTGTAATTAAACTTACCCTTTTTACGGTTTTCCTTCTCGCATCCCTTACGTTGAGCATCTTGGGGCCAGGTGCAGGTACCTTGGTAGTCATCGTAGATAAGACCACTGGGGCAAGTTACAGTATTAGCTACTCCATCAACACAGTTGTAGAATTTGTCGCAGATTTGAGGATCTTCATGTGAGAAATAACCCTGGTTTAAGAAAATAAAAAAATTAGGATGGATGCCTAATTGAAAAAAACTTTAGTATTGAATTAATATTAACCCGTTACATTCTTGCGAGGACACTGCACGCTCGAAGTGGCCGGTTCTGTGAGCAATGAAAGAAAAAACACGTTTCATTAATATTCTCATAATTCACCTACCAAAAAATCAGCTCCTGTTACACAACCTCAAGGGATTGTAAGGAAAAGGGCAGGAATTAAAATAAGGAAATAGGTCGATTAAAACTTGCTTGGTGAAGATTACGAAAATGTATGCAGACGTTCAAACTGCCTAATCATCATCGTCATCCTTGACTAATCCCACGTAATGAGTTTTGCATTCGAGTGCATAAAATACAATCAACTAAATACGCGATTTACTATGTAGCTGTCAAATTGTCAAAAGTGCAGTTTTGCAAAGTGGTTGAGCAGGATGCGATAAAAAGAGAGTAACGGGATTTGCTGCATTCTGCAAAGCTAATCAAAGACCCAGTTCTAAAGTCTGAGACGAGCTATGTAGCTAAAAATGCACAAGGCCTACGTGAAGAAATAACTGTCGTGTATACACTTTTGGGCTTATACTCCCTTCCCTTTTCTTTCATGTTACGAAATAGTTACGAAAATTTGAATAAATTTGAATCAACTTACGAAGCTCAGTACGCTCTCCACAGTCTACGGAAAATGGAAGATCACAACGCTCATGGTTGGGGTTCTTGATTTCAAAGAGGAGACCGTCTGGACACAGTTTCTCTTCCGGTTGGTTATCTACGCACTAAAGAATAAAAGGATTATTAGTAACTAATCAAAAAAATTCAGATTAAAACGCTTAATTGTATTCTAACCTCGTAGTATTTGTCGCATTGCTTAGGGTCAGCAAAGAACCCATTAGATTCTGGACACTTGAAGGCGGTCGAAACCCCAACTGTAATAATTTATGAAGGGAATTAAATTTTCTGAAAACCCACTCAATCTTAAAGTACGTATGTTTTTTTACCAAGGGCAAGGCAGATGAGAACAGGAGCTTTAATCATTTTTAGAACCGTTCACTTCGAGAGAGAAGTAGAGACTGGACTTGAAGTCAAAGTGAAAATACTTATCAAGACTCTCTTTCACACTCACTAAGATATGACTACACCTTTATAGAGCTCGTCTTCACCTTCTTCCTCTTGCAACAATCGCAACACTAGCCAACAAACTACCAAGTGCACTAACTCTTACCCAAAAAAGGCGACTTCATAGTCAACTTCATCATCATCACCAACATCATGATCATCTCACCAAAGGAGTATTAAGGATGAGCATATTATATTGGACTGCAACTCCTTCTGCATATTTAGCTCATTACGATGATGCAAAATAACATATCTCCTCTTTTTTTTCCTTTTCAATTCGAAAGCACTGAAAAGAACAAAAAAGCCCTTCTTTTACTTACAAAAATGTGTGGAAGTGTTTGCCAAAGAAAAAATATTAATAATCATGATAATGGTAATAATATCCATTATCATGTTGTCGTGTGGTGAGCCACTCATTTGCATCAGTGAACAAAGCAGTTTAGAGTTTGCATTTTTTATTACACTCGTTGCATAAAAAACACACAATTTTTTTTTCTGTTTTGGTGTAATGTGGAAGTGAGGTTATGTTATACTCGATTCATGATGTTTCATATGATGATCATCAGAATGATAAGATCTTTGTATACTTTGCTCGTCGTGACATGCCTCAATTTAAATCTTATAACCGTAACCACTAAAAATTCAAACAGTTTTAGCCTATTAAAAATCTCCTTTTTTCTACATTCAATCAGTAAAACAATCCGCTTGAACTGTTCAATTTCAAATGCTAAATTTACATTGTCATTTTTCTTTTTTTGGCAGTGTTGCCCATTAATTTTCGTAATGTTACATTGTTACAGACAAAAGGAGAGGGAGGTTACGTCCTTACGTCTCTGTGTAAGATGGCACAGGGCAGATCAAATAATATGCTAATTAAGCGCATTAAACACTATACATTTTCTTTTGAAAATAGCTCAGTTTATATCTGAAAAATGAATCTTGTAATTGTAACATGATTTTTAAAATTCGCGTAATTAGCGAGCCTATTCCTGTCGTTCTCTCTAAATTTACGAGGCTGAGTAGATTAAAAAAAACTAATGTTTTCATCTTTACTTGCTTCTTGCTCCTTAAAATTGGATGTTTGAAAGTATAGTAGTTTTAGTACATGCTCTGATAAATCGACTATTAGCTTGGCTTCATTGAATGTGAAAATCCAATTTACATTGAGAGATTTTCCTTACAAGAAAACAAAATTTTTTCCCTGTTAGGCAGCAGGCCCCCCAAAATAGCCTATTCTTATCTAAAGTGTATGGCATTGAACAATTTTTTCGACATGATTGATTAGATCTATTTTTGGGACTAGAGAACTTTCACAATTTCCAACAATTTTTCTCAAGGGCTCTCTTCTCATCATACACAGTTCATCTGTTCATCTCATTTCGGCTTTTTTTATTTTGAGTCTGGGACTTTTATTACTCCTTAAACTCCTTCCCTTTTCATCTTAAGAAAAAAGATGGAGGCTATAAGAGAAAATCAATGGGATGGGATTGAAAGATTAACCTTGAAAAAAAATAATCTAAAAATAAAGCAATAGAAGCACTCATCAGGGAATCAAAAAGGCGTGGAATGTGATAATACCTACCAGCTTCGTTGAAAGTTTAGCATTGTCAGCAAGGTTGCCTATTATCCCGCTTGATTGCATTTTGAAGCTACTAATTTTACAAGATATTAAACTCGGTTTTTACACAAAAATGAAAGCTACAAGAAAAAATTAGTTTTCCTTATTTCATTATTCCACTTTTATTTTATTTGAAAAAAATACAATTTTGCACTTTTTACCTCATAATCGTTTTCATGAGCATTGTTGTACAATGCATAAAAATTATCCTGCATGTTTTTACAGTAAAAGTACCTTGATTCAGGTTTAATAATTTTTTAGAGTTTTTAGAACAAGGCTAAAAATTTCGATAGCGCTTCTGGTTTGGTTTGGAGAGTCAAAAGTTAGCAGTGCATTGCTCCACATTAGGTTCGATTTCAATTGCATGCTTCATTAAAAGCTAATTTATGGAACAGTTCGTTTCGCACGCGTTTGAGTTTTGAGCTCTAACCTTTAAAAATGTGTTTCAGTTGATTCTAGCGAAAATCAAAAGTTGAGCTTTAATTAGATTTTGCGAGCATGAATTGGGACGAGCGAATGGAAGATAGTAAAAGAGAATAAAAAGCGGAAGAGAATTATCAAGATTAATTCTTTTTTTCTTAATTTCAAGTACAAATAAAATATGCACAAGTCTCAAGTCAAGCAAGTGCCACAGGCTATGAAACAGATTAACCTTTACTCTTTATGTATTTTCCCACGTGCTGTCTACCCAGAATAATATATGTAATTAGCAAAACGGCGCAAATCGTTCCAGATTATTTAGATTATAGTGCATTTGCTAGGGAATTTAAGTCGCCAACATTTTTTTTGAAAGAAGGTAATAAATAGGTACGCGCGCTTTTCTGCTCACCCAACGACCCTCATTTTCCCTGACATTGTTATTACGGCAATTTACGTGCCTAGTAATAATATGCAATTGTTGACATTAACCTCATTGATTGTAGAAGGGTTCGTGTTTTTTCAAAAAATTTTTATTTCGGAGTGAACTGGTATTACTGGTTTTTCTATATTTTAATTTTATAAAACGATAAAAAGTGAGACAGACAGGGTAAGTTAGACACGACATTTTTTTCCGTTGCTTTATTCAGGAAAAAGAGTGCCTGTCTTTCATGTCATCATCCCCTTATTTAAACAATCGAAAAAAATAAACATTAAAAAAATTCACGGTGCAGAAAAAAAAACATTAAAAAACTTGAAATATTATTCGGAGTGTACAATTTAAATGTTTGTTTCTTCTAGGTAAATGCTGTTATCATGCAGGTGAACAATAGGTGAGGTAATGTGAGAATTAGTTTATCAGGCTGCAATATTGTAGTCAGGTCGGATAATGATCAGATCATGAGGAGGAGTACATGTAAAAATAAATGTATATGTAGTGATTTAATACCGGCTCGGCTCGAAGCTACTAGATTCGTGTTACGGTACCCCTCAAAAGGCCAATTATTTCCCGGTACAAGGCACTAACAATAAGTTACTGACGGTCTAATAACCTAATATGCTAAAAATAAAAAAGTGTTAAGGATAATGACATGACACTTCAAAACGAACAAGTTGCAACGGGCAAACAAAACTGTCATAAGGAGGGTATATTTTTTTTACTTGAACATTATTTAAATAAAGTTCAGATTGTTGCCCAAGATTCGTTTGTATTAAAAACCGGTATGAAATGCTCCAGTTTACTATATTGCTTAGAGGGACCATCAAAAGAATTGTTTCGATTCGAAGGGCAAGTCCAAGACTGGTTGTGTGATATATTCAATGTGGCCATATTAGAATTGGACAAATGTTCTAGAACTTCTACCCTTAATTATCAAGTATGAAAATGAAAAAGATTACGTCACAACAAAATTAATTTATTTCCACATCATATGGCGCGATGCATTCAATCTAGTTACTAATTGATTCGAGTATTTTTGAAATAACAATGACGACGTCTAAATGTCTTAAATCGAGTTTAATCGTTTTGAGAAGTTTTAGTTGGCAACAACCCTGGGGTGACCTTTCGACTTTTCTTACACTTCCAAACAATACTACTAGAAAAGTTGATGAAAGGCTGGAAAATCCATTTTAAAAACCTTGAAGTGACCAAAAAGAAAGGCAGAATAACTGCGTAAAGCAAATACGTCAAGGCCACCTTCATCTTCGCACATAGCCCCAAAGCCCATTCTATGCTTGTTTTATGCCACAGTGGAATCGCTTGGCTTTGTAAGACCTCAGTTTCAAACTTAGACTCCAAATTCCCAACATCATGTCGCCGACTGCAGCAATTTAATAGATTAATCTCTTCTTCGCTTGTACTAGAAGATGCAGATGAGATTTCCCCGTTTCCGTCGGATTGAACAGTGGATGAAGATGAGGATGGTAAAATTCGAGTAAGCTCGCAGTGATAACAATTACAATGCTTTCGATGAGTACATCTATCCAACTTTCGATATCCACTGTACAATCTATCAATCTCAATACTGTTTAAAGGCCTTTGTAGCTCCTTTTGCAGACTCTTCAGTTCATTTCGTCCTCTGTGCTTCTTTTCCCTACAGTTTTTAGGTAAAGATCTAGTACAGTCTCTGGAGTCTCCTTTGCCTTGAACAGTATTATCGATCGGTGCTTTCAATGTCTAGCAAATAAGTAATTGAATTAGTGCATTATTTTCTCCTTAGAACACGACCCGAAGTTATGAGATTATGGTAGTAGTTTTTACCTCTTTTACGACATATTTCTTTTCAGTTCGATACAAAGGATCCATGTGAATGCCATTTTACTTTAAAGTTTAAAAAAATCCTCCAATTTAAAGAAAATGCTAAGGACTATATGCTTGTTAAAATAATAAAAGTTTCCATGAAAGTTATTGCCATATGCCATAGTTCTCTGTTGCTGAATAGTGAATCTAATCCAAACGAAATCACAAAATGCCTGAAAATGCCTCTCCGGGTTTTTCATGAAAATCTAAAACTTTTAATTAACACATTAATATATTTGTTAAGAACAAAAGCATTCTACATCTAACAATTAAGTAATTAATTAACTAATCACGATTTTTAGAAACTTCATACACACATGTAGTTCAAGTAATTTCTGAAAGTGAACATTATAAGTACGTTGGCTTTTTTTGTTCTTGGAAGGGCTTCTTCTTTTTCAGGCATTACACTACCTTTGTTACATTTTATTTTAAATCATTAGTTTTGTACTTTCATAATTACTCAACCAACCAAAACTATACACTAAATACACCCGCATATTAAACTTGACCGAGCTGCAAACTCAGATAACGAAAAAATCAATAATTAATATCAAATGAGACATTCAAAGTAACAAGCTGCATAAAAAGACTAGCAAATCTACAAACGTTTAAATCATTTTCTGTGCCACAGGGGAAACTCAATAGATTTAAAGTTTACACATTTCATTAGGCAAGATTCGAATTTTCCCTCTAAAAATCAATGAACACACGCAAAACCAAACTTCAGTAAAATCTCTAATCTCTACTGAAGCGATCCAGCTATTTGACCATAACTCATTAGAGGTCAATCACGTAAGGTGCCCACCTTCTCCTTTAATTTTAAGTAAACTCGACAGGTGGAATGGAATGTACGACACAATTAGTAAGGAAACTTTACATTTTAAACTAGAAACATTTTTTGTAAGAGTATTCAGGTTTTCAAACGAGAGGGTTATCATATCAATGTAGCGATTTCGAAGCATAGTACTCTTATACTTTTTTCTCAGAATATATATAGCGCGTATTTCAAGTTTTTCAAATTTTCTCATAGATATCGCATCGAGTGGCGTGGTAAGTAACTGTAAAGTTTACAATCTACTTAAATGTAAATACAGTTTAGACAGGTTTGCTTTGTTTAGTTTTCAGAAGATATTTATCATAAAGTCAAAAGATCTATAAATTTCGCTCGTCACATTCACATTTAAGTAGTATTTGTTCATTTCTGTGGAATGAAAGATACCAGAAGATTGGGTCATTAGGTAAGCTTCTATTTGAGTGAGTGTGTATGAGACAGTGTGGAAAGTTTTATCAATTACATTTTCTTCTTCTTAAATCACATCCATCCATCCCTGCTCTAATACATACGGAAAGCTTTGTCAAGTCCTAGAATCGTATTTTTCGCCAAAAAATCTATTTTTTAAAGATAGAAAGAATAAGGGAGATCTTGAATTGGTTTGCTTGTGCGAGAAAACTTTAATTAGAACACACAGAGCTAGAGCAGCTTGGAAAATTTATTGAGAGAAGAGACGAAAGCAAAACGCTTTAGCTTTGAGACTTTATGTGAAACAGAAAAGACCAGAAGGATTTAACTGTCACATAATTAGATCTATAATACTCTTTTCTCGTGTAATACTAAAGTTAAGTATCTAATTTACTAAGAATCTTAGTGTATGGCTCGTTTTCCATTTTTTGGCAGACTTTTTTTTAAAGAATGACTTGACCAAGAAGTCATGTCAGCATATATTTCACATTACGATTCACGACCGTCATTTTTTTTACCACAGATGTCAATTTATAGCAGCAGTGGTATACACAACACACGTCCACAAAATTTCATTTTTATATTTCACTAGATAATAATATCTAATTAAAGATGAAAACTCGGCTAAACTTTAGTTCAGTTTATTTCTATTTTTATCTTTAATGTCGGCTCGTTGATCATCCATTCTCTTTTCCTGGAGGCGAGCAATCAAAGAGAAAAAGTCTTCATCGGGGACTGTGGGACCTCGTTGACTGGTGGATTCGGGTGGTAACGTACTTCTTTGATCTTCCAACCGAGATCCCTTAAGAAAATTTTTTTTTTAAAATAAGTAAAGCGAGCATGGTACATAATCAAAACTCTTATTCACCATTCAGTTTACCTGGCATCTCATTAGCATATCAAAAAATTGATCATCAGGACTAGGTGGTTCAGGAAGACTGGCGCGTTGTTCGTCCATACGTTTACTCTGCATGCCCCAGATCATGTCCAACAGGTCATCGGCTGTATCGCTTTTGTCAACGGTGGCGGGTTTCGAAGCGTACACAGGAACAGGCAGACTATTCGCTCTCGCCGGCAACGTTTTTGACTTTTTCTCTTTATTTTCTTTATTCCCGAAATTCCTAGGATTGTGCAAATGGTTTTGTTTAAGTGATCCCTTTGATAACAACGGTGGCTTTCCCTGTTCTCTCGATGCATTCGAGGAAGAAAAAGGTATTCCCGACGACGACAACGATGATGAGCATCCTGGATTACTACTTCCCTTCATACTCATACTCTGTTTGGTCGTTTCCTGAGGCATTGTACATCTTTGATCATCTAACCTATCCGCCTGCACCCTGCTTAGCATATCAAAGAACGCATCCTGGTCCTCCTCCTCTTCATCCTCTGCTTCCGAGTTCTTTGAAGTATTTAGACTTTGATTTAACGCCCGTGGGGATTTACTTCCTTTGAAAAGTACCGTACCCACTGACATCGACCTTTGCTGTCTGCTATCACTCGAGCTTTTATCTAACTTCGTATCAGGTGTCATTCTAATCAGATTCATTTCCTCCATAGACTTACGCCGGTTGTACTTATGCTCTTCTTCTGCCGTCAACGTAATATCGTCCTCTTGTCCCTCAGGAATTCCTAATACTTTTCTCAGATCTGAAACATTCATTTCTGCAGTTGCTTCTCCCATTTGATCACCCAATTCTTTTGAAATCATTAGATGCTGTTTAGCGTAAAATAGAGCTTGTTTATGTTCGCCGAGGGCAGAATGCGCATTTCCTAGACTCCAATACGCTCTCCCTTCTCCCACTCTATCCACTAGCGCCTGAGCTATCTGCAAATGTCGTAAGTGATACTCTATCGCCTTTGGGTAGTCCCTTATTAACGTGTACGTGTTGCCCAAGCTGTAGCAAGCTTGAGCTTCCACTGCCTTATCACCCAGCTCCTGTGATAGCAAAAGGGATTTCCTACAAACAAACACCACATTTATTTCCATTCTCATTACCATCATAACATCTTTTAGATAAATATCATCATAGTGGTTACATACTTGTAGTGTTGAGCTGCAGTCTCAAAGTTTCCAGAGAAAACATGAGCGTTTCCAAGATTGGTGTAAGCTCTACGCTGAGCATTCTTATCGGTGAACTCCTTTGCAATTTCCAATCGACTCTCGTGGTATTTAATCGCTTCTTCAAAATTTCCCATGAGATAATGTACATTTCCTAAATTGCCGCATGCTCGACCTTCAGCACTTCTGTCACCGAGTTCCTTTGTCAGTTCCATGTTGCCCCTAATTCAATCAATCAATCCAGTCAAATTATATACTTTTACTTGTTAACTTAACTTTCTTGTTTCTTTCTTGTTAATCAATATTGATGATGAAATGATCGAAGAAGACAATGCGACATTCATAAGTATTGCATGCAACCTAATTTACCTAAACTGCACTATATCTATGCACTCTCGACGACTGCAGAAGATACTTAAGATGAATCATTGTAAATCAGTAAAACTGACACAACGGACCTATTATAAAAACACTATGACTATTCATGCATCACCACATAAAAAGCTAGAAAGTTTTCTATACTCAGTTCCTATCCAACAAAATATTATTGCAGTTATTTGGGTGATATGATATCATCCACAAAATAATATGCTTATGCCTGTTCACGCATATTTTACTAAGAAATGAAACTAAGAAAACAAAGTTTCAGGCCATGATGCATCCATCAAATCAGGGAAGATTAAAGGCTGCATAATATAAAGTTTGAGCAACGTCATTTGAAGTGCTGACGTGCTTACTAAAGAGTCATGATTTATGGATGGAGTATATTGGGTAAAAAATGATATTTTTATCATGGAAGCAGAAATATGCCTCCTTTATTCTCTTTATTCTTATCACAAAGAACAGAACATGAATTAGCTTTGTTATTAATTTTTTAGAAGTTGTGTACATAAAGTTAACTTTCTGGGTTTTTTTGTGCCCTTGTCCAAAAATATGAGTAGCATGTTTGACATTTACTCAGCTGCAGTTCCAGTACATATTCTACTAGAGCCAAAATATAATTCAGTGACGGGGGTAGATTTGGATCCTTCATTAAATTCATATCACCATCGTCATCTTGCTGTTTTCAATCTAAGCTAAACAGATGCACCGTTGCGTTGCTGTGCCGAGATCATGAACACTTGGGCATATTCGCGTAATTTTTGCAAAGCTAGAGATAAAGACCACGATTGGAGGCATGACTTTGCAAATCTGAGGGAGAAATCAGTTCTGGAAGTAAACCAAGAGAATTTCTTCTCTTTTATAAACTGACGCCGCGCCGCAGGATTTTAAGTAAACAATTTTGTGCGCTTAGGACAGCAACCAAGAACATTTTTTTCCGGTTTTATAAATCAGGAATCCATTGGAAAAGGAGTTGAAATATTTTATTGGTTAAATATTTACACTTGGGTTATGTTCGACATGAAAACCGTCATGAGACTAGCAATTGTGACTTTTACTATAATTCTCAGCATCATAGCCAAGCCTCAACCCCATGGTTTCGATGATGAAGGAGGTAAGGTCAAGGTTGCAGAAAAAATTAATAATAAGAGTAAGCCGTGATTCAATCTTTTTTATTCCAACTATTTTACTAGAAATCTCGGTACCTCGCTCGCCCAAAATTCTAGGGCCGTCAACTGTCACACTATCATATTCGAAAGGAACTTTAATGGAAAATCTACAATGTAATATTGAGGGAACTCCCACGCCCACGGTCATATGGCTCAAAGATGAAAAGGTAGAAAAAATCACAACGTCCTCATTTGCTTCCTCCAATATGTCAAAACGCCACGCAAATGAATGCCATTTGTAATTAAGTTTTCCACAAAAATCTAATTTCGTTTTTAGGAAATTCAAAGTGACTCGGAAAACTACAACAGCACCTACAAGATGCCAGACCTTAAGGCAGAGCTAATTTTTACGCCGGCAGCATATAAAAATGAGCAGGACTTGACAGGCAATTTCTCCTGCATTGCTGCGAATTTCTTGGGAAAAGCGCAAAAGGATTTTAAAATTTCATTGGCAGAGCAAGAACCCCAGGCTAAGATTCAAGTTTCCACTTCTGCCTCCACATCAAGCGCTAGTGCAAACGAATTTAATAACTCTACCACATTTACCCCTGCAACGGATTCCTCGCGACTTCTTAAAATATTGGGAATATAATTTATTCCTTGTACTTGGGTTTTAAACTAATGTTCAACTTGTTGTATCAATTTATGTACTTATTACTGACGTTATCAAAGTTTTATGAAAACTCTGACATGAACTACAACATGATACTCTTTGTTATTAATTTATGACTTTTAAAAGTGCTTCTACGTGCAATTATGCAAAGGAAGGTTGTGAAAATAAAATCGATCGACTTTTTAAAAACTTACTCGTAATACTCTAAAGCTTTTGCAAGACATGTTTTGACTTCCTCTGGGAATTCTCCAGGGTCTTGCTGACCTAATCTCCCCACATGTTTTCCTTTAGCGTGGTACGCGTTCGCTAGATTATACATTGCTCTAGCCTGTCCCACCTTGTCTTCCAGTTGGGTGGTTATGTCTAGATGACGTTTACAGCAAATGATCGCCTCGTCATATCGCCCCATTACCTTCAAAGTATTCCCCAAGTTCCCTGATGCCTTCGCTTCACCTAATTTATCTCCCATTGTTCTGCAAAAATAACAATAAGGTTGACACTAGAAGTCTTGGTTTTTTATCAGACGCTATGCCACATCTAAATATTATTTTCCTTGAGACGAGACTAGACGTCATTTGTTTATTGACACAAAATTCCCTGATGAAATGACGTACATACCTGGCAAGTGTTAGATCGTGCTTATGAAAATTCACAGCTTTAGCATAGTCTCCTAGAAAAAAATATGCATTTCCTAATTGAGAATAAATCGCAGAGAGAGTCTTCAGGTCGTCGGTGCCCGCCTGAATAGAAGCTTCAAAGAAGGCTACACCAGATCGAAAGTCTCCCGTTTTACAGAGTCTTTCTCCTTCCAAAGCCAACTCCAGGCAGGTGCTGTTGTCTAGACCGGGTGTTGATGACGCCTATAAAGATTTTGAATATTAGTATGCGAACCAAGTTAAATTATAAAAAAATTATACAACGATTAAAGCTAATAACTTTGCGATATTAAATTACATATTTATGTACATTACAAGTTACAGGACTACATTCCAAAAATTTCATACTTACAGTTACAGAGTACAAAATACAAAAGTTACTCATATTTTTACATTCCGATATCTTACCATTTTCATGCGAGGATGTAGCACAAAACATCAACAAAACTGTGTTAATTTTTCCTGCAAAAGCAAATAAACTTGATTAAAGCATCAGTATGAAAGCTCCAAGCCTCTGGCTTCTCTCACTACATAATGCTCCCTGTTGCGGAAATTAATTGAAGTAAAGTTTGTATATGTACAGTACTTTTCCCAATAGAATGTCAAGCTCGGTTATGCTAGTATTCTTGAGTCGATAGGGAGTCATATCAAGATTCAAGAATCTAAAAAAATCATTGACATACTACATATTAACACAAGATCGAGGTAAAAAGTCTAAAAGAATCAAAATTCTGTCGTCTGGTTTGGTTTTATAAATCATAAATATTTTTATACAATTTCCTTCGTTCAGACTAATTTTAGACATACCAGTACAATTAAATTTCCTCAAGTTCCAAATTCGTTTGACGTGCTACTACCACACGAATTCTTTATCAACAATATTATTGCTTTACCTACACCATGCAATAATTTAGTACAAACAGTAAATATTTTCGCATTTATTATTAATTTATACGGCAGTCAAGTTTCATTCGAATTCCTGTCTCTTCTTGACTCATCTTAACTTTCCTCATCACACGACGACCACCATATACCACACAGCGACAATCAGTGTTTGTATCAACTTTTCCTATCATAATCCTACCAAATCCTATAAAAAGAGTACTTGTATATCTACTATAATTAGTTTGGCAACAGTGCAGCTCATAAGAATCCTCTTTCCTCTTATAAGGAAATTAGCAAGTGTCGATGTAATTAACATTTCCGCATCACTTGGTTGGTCTGTCGCTTGTCTACCCACGTTAAGCTCATCTACCCTTTCGCAAAAACTCAGTCAATCTCTACATGCCTTGGCTTTTGACTTGCTTCATTTAATCTCATTACATTTCACCCTAACTTCAACTTGCGCTTTTCTAACTTAACAAGTTTGCCTTTTACAAGTCTATGAATCAAAGACCAAGAGACGATGATGAATAGAGCGGAAGCTTTTGTGATAAAATTTAAACGTCCTGTTCGCAACAAAGAGAGAGGATATGCGTATTTGATGATGAGGATGGTGATGCCGATAAAATACTAAATCTCTCCCCACACACAAGTTATTTTCTTTAATGTGACAATACATCATGTATTCTTTGTAAGTACTTTTACCAAGATTCTTTTAATGTGCTTCTTCATACAATTTTAATGATTAATTTATGTACCATTAATAACAGTTTTCAACAATAAATATAGACGCATAGAATATTCTTTGCAATCTTTCTTGATTCACTCCTAATCCTAACCACACTTCTAATGATATGCCTCTTGTCTTGTTAAATGTACATTTGAGGAGTAGTATAATTCTCGAGGTGTAAAAATATGGCGTTTCTATTTGCTCTACAAAATGCTTTTTTTGTTTTTTTTTTTCATTCAAGCTTTCTTTTCAAATCAAATCAAACACCACCGTACCAATCAATCTCCTCCAGATAGATGAAACGAATAGCACAAAGCAAACATTTTTCATGTAAAAGTGTTCTAATCGTTTATTAGCTTGTGCTCTTATCCGGATTAAAAGTTAAACCCTAATGGAGGAAATCAAACACCTATCGTATCACCTATGTATCATATCATGTAACGAAGCAGCAAAGGAATGTATATGACTCGTGATTTGTACGTTAACGAACCTTCCTGATCTATCTGATATTCCTTTCCCTCTGGAGGTGACTAATACGTGCAAATCCCTACCTTAAAAGTGTATTCTTGTTCTGAATTTTTCAACTGCTTCATGAGGAGATAATAAAATTAAACTGCTTTTCAAAAGTGATTTAGTTTACTCACTCTCTGGTTCTGGTGCTATCTTACGTATCAATCTCTTCTGTTTGTTTTGTTGATTTAAAAAAACGGAAACGCAACAAAATGGTTGTTTCCTGCCTGGATGTGAAAACTGAAACTACACGGGAAAAGCGACGTGAACAACAAGAAATGATACAGCTGAATTAACTCAAGACGATGTCACAGTCACACAGAGATAATATAAATAATTTAATTCACGTCCTTTCCTTAAGAAAAGTAGCA
The DNA here is from genome assembly GCA_036850885.1 of Lepidocyrtinus dapeste. NCBI lineage: Eukaryota > Metazoa > Arthropoda > Collembola > Entomobryomorpha > Entomobryidae > Lepidocyrtinus > Lepidocyrtinus dapeste. The sequence continues at coordinate 22,809 of JAANSQ010000259.1, forward strand.
GCAGCGATTACAGATTAAACGGGTACAATACAAAAGAGATGCATATTAAGTATTGAACTTGCGAAAGCTGCTTTATCTTTCATGGATGGATGTATCGAATTTTTTATGAGAAAAAATATTGTATTTTTTTTCTGTTGTGTCCATGAATCTTGTAACAGTAGACAAGAAGACTAAAAGACAAGACACATTTGTCCGAGGATTTTCCAGCAGACTTTTCTTCTAGCTCAAATATAACCATGTTTTTGGTGTTATGTATCTACGTTTAGGTATTAAAATCCATTGTTTATTTATTTGCTTGCTTGTCTTGTGGATTAAAGTGAACAAAAAACAGGAGCACCGACTTTCCATGTCCTTTCCTTCAGCCTACACACAACACATCCTCCTTTTTTCACGCTCGCGGGATCTTATACTTATTTTCCTTCTTTTGCATTTATTATCCGTTTTCTGGAAGAAGATGCATCTACCTGAACGAACACTCACTGGACTGGAAAGCAAAATACATATTCATATGGTACACAAAGACACAAAGTATCCATAGGAGAGGATTTAGAGAATCTAGATAGGAAAGGATGTGATGAATTTGCGTTATGAAATCCCATCTAATTTCCTTTTTTAGTTTTGCCGAAATGTTATCAACTTTTTTCTCCATAAATCTGCCTTTTGGGAAAGAATAAAACTCTATTTTTGCTCATAAAAGATTTGGACTTGTTTGGAACTACTTGACTACTACAAGGCTACGCTTCGTGAAGTCTAGAGATCTAGATGGATTCCTATCTCCAAAAAACTGCGCTTTCCTTTCTTCTGTATACAAATGTATAGCACTAGCTCATTAAATTATAAGTGACTATTTATAAATAAGAACTTAAGTAACGTTCTTTAGATCATACCTTAAATTTTAACCCTGGTTGTTTTTTTTCGTTCCTCACTCCAAAAGGATTACACAAGACGTGCACTACTAGTAATTGCTTTTTGAATTCCGAAACTGAAAGTATCTTCATAAGAACTGTAGGAACTGTCACTTTCAACGACCTACATGTCATGGATTTCGTGATCAACTGTGTAACCATTCAACTCATTCAAATCCAAAAGTCAAACAAACCAACTAACATTTAGCAAGCAACACCAACCAGCCTTCTTGGTTTTCGTTCGTTGAGCAAAATAAATGCTTACTGACTGACCGTGTGGTATAGAGATAGAGCTTGCTGCTGAATCGTAATAAGCTAAACAATAGGTAAAGGATAGGGGAAAGGCAAAGGCATGAGGATGATATGGTATGATGAAGCACACAAACTAACTATTACGCTTCGTCAGTCCAAAAACTAGACAGACTAAAATGCATTACGTGTATGTCCATCATCAAACTGGTCATCTGTCATCTGTGATGTGCCATTATTGCTCGGTTTTTTGAGTCCAATCAGGAAAAAATATATGTGCATTTATTTTCATGAAAACGAAAAAAGCAGTCTAGTATGTAATACATGTGTTCCTCATGGACGTTTTCATTTTTTTCAATGATGTCAATGTTTACACTGCTTAAGTTGTAAGTCGCAGTAAATACAAAACTTACACTCTGAACACGTGCTCTTCCTCTGTCGGATAAACAATTTTAGCTAACTAAACTTAAGCAATTATTTTGTTGTAAGTATATTGTTGTAAATTACTTACCAGTCATAATTCAGCTGTGTTGATTGTCCCGAAGATTTGATAATCTTAATCTTCTAATTTGTACCTTTGTGTAATCGAGTCATGGACCCCGATAAAAAACTGGAACTGTTGAAGGAGCTGGATGCCTCCATAGGTGAAATTGCTAATTTATTAATTTTAAGCCAGCTACAGATTAATTCAGAGTTGGTTATACACTTTTAGAAGAATTCTGTTAGTGTCCTTCCGGTATTCTTTCCTTTTTCTATCGGTTTGTATAAATTACTACTATTAATCTGAGTAGACAAAGTTTACTATTCCCGACTAGAAACAAACTCACTTCAATTCGGTCCTCCCAGAAAATAGTGTTCGATCGAATCTTTCAGTTCTTTTTCAAGAATTTGGATGGCCTTCACCGTTCGTTAACATGTCCCGTTATAGTTATATTCGTAAACACATAACTTTTACCTTTCTCCCTTATCCCATGCTAAAAATATCTCTTTCTGGTATTTCTTGGAATACGAATTTATAAGGAACTGATACTGAAAGTAAAAGAGGTGAAGTTATATAGGAACAGTAACTTTGAGAAAAGACGTCAAAATTATTTTTGAATATACATATATCAGCTCACCTATTATATTCTACTTGAGCCAATAGACTATAATCCCTACACCATTATCCCTACTCAAGTGCACCAAGAAGCTTTGAAAATGATCTCTCGACATCTGCTCATTTTTTATTGTAATTCTATTCCATGTGTATAATAATTCTTCATCCTGTTAAGTGCATCTTAACTCACTTTCACCTTGTCACAAGCCAAAAGTTTTTCCTCTTTTCTCTCCTCGTCCCTGTACGCTTGTTCTTTATTGTGCATCCAATTCACATTACACATCCCTGTTTGTTTTGTCATCGTCATCGTAGGCATCCTAAATTGGAGTACATATCATGTTCGCAAAATAAGAAAGTAATGGAATGGCAGAATTGTGCAAATTTTTTTTTCCAACACCGCTCACCGAACACCGTTCTATACGGATAGTCGATTTCCGTTGCCCTATTTTTATATTTTTTATTGCCTACATAGAATCTTGTTTCCTCTGGAAAGAAAAGAAGCCTGTAACTTAAATCTACTCGTTATTCCTAATACAGTATATTGCATTAAGTGAATAGGCTAGCTTAAAGCATGGGACCCACACGACGACTCGAACAAACGACCACTATACCACTACCACACCGCCATCATCATCATCATCATCAACTGTCCTCCCTCTTTTCTCATCATCAAGGGTGGCATGGTAGTCATAGCAGAGCTTTGCGAAGGAATGAAAAGTAAAAGTTAGACAAAGTGGAGCCACAGGCAAAACTCTTTTTTTTGCTCTTGTGAAAACATTCTATCAGCGAAAGCAACAGAGTCAGATGGGAAAATGATCGCGAAATGTAGAAAAAAATGTACATGCTCTTTTTAAAATGAAAATGAAAGAACGAGTGAATTGTGTGGATTGCATTGAGTTGCGTTGTGGGTAGCACTATAAAATAGAAGGGAAAGTGGAGAAAGTAGGATACTGTTTCTATAACATTTGATGCCAAATAAAGTAAGGCATAATTTTTTTTCAAAGGATGAGATTGCTCCGCAATGAAAATAAACGGTAAAAATTATATTAGAGAGTAGCAACTCTGTTTGTTCTTTTGCTTTCTCTCCCTTTTTCTCTCGTCCCAGGATGTTACCAAAGGTTAAAAGGTTGCCTACTTTCTTCACCTCTTTGTAATAACCATAGTTGAGCATAAAAGAAGACTCGAGGTCGATCCGTTTTTAGTGGAAGTCGGAGTTCAGGAGAAAGCTAGGAATAGAATCAAGCACATTCATGCATGCTTATTTTTTATACAAAAACAAGTTTTGCTGCTGGGATGGTGACTGGTGAAAGCAGATAGTGATATGGGTATTGCCTACTCGACCCTCCAGCCAAGCTTGTAAATCTTAATAGGTACATAATTACTTTCGGAGGTATAGAAAATTGGATCTATTTATTATATCCGCGATGATGCTCATATACATTTACGGGAAATGAAATGTAATAAAGGGACATCATTTATTTGTTTGAATCTCTCAGGATTGGTTGCGTGACGATGATGGCGAGAAAATTCCCCAAGTGTAAGTGAGAGGCTACCAGAAACTTGGTAGAACGATGTCATTGTGTACCAAAGATAATAATTTTTTCCTTCAAGTTGGAAGAGGAAGGATTTTTATCATCTTTTTCAAGACAGACTTACATGCTTTCCATTTACATTTATGTACATAAATACATTCATTCACTCTATACATTCGACCTTGTTCTGTAAGATATTTGGCACGGTATGCAGGGGAAAGAGTCTTGTCGTGGCGCATGTTTACAGTTGTTGCTCCAGCTCAAACTGACACTTATAAGGCCATGGCAGCGACATTGGTACTATCATATAATCAGTTATAATTTTACCATCACCTAGCATTTTTCCAAGTACACTATGATGGTTAGAGGCGTACTATTAGAAGTAAAACCTGTACATTTGCTAAGGACAAACGATGAAACGTTGCGTATTTGTAGTTTGTAGTACTTTACATGAAAAAGGGAAATAAAAGTATTTCAGGAGAATTCAATGCATACATATTTTACATAGCGCTGTAATGGCATGATGATGATGATGAAGGAGAAACAAAAAAAGTCAAGGGGCAGTTTGTTGGAATTGGCTGACTCTCAGCCGACAGATAAATAGGGTCTCGGTCTCTACATTTTTCCTGTTATCTCATCTCACGTCGCAGAAAACTCGCTGATGTGTATCATACCATAATTTCATGGCGTATTTTCATAACACTTTGTCGGTAGGTACGTTGCGCTCATTTCATTAACTATGATATCACGACGAAGGCAGAAAAACTGGGCTGACATGGTGTGATGACCACCTTGCAATTTTGCTACATTTTTTTTGCTAAATGATACACGCCCTTGAGGTGAAATGACTTTTTAATTGCATTACAGCGTTCAATTAACTTTCTGCCATTTTGCTCAATTTCGTAGATTGGAAAAAGGTAGCAAGGAATCTTGGGGACGAATCCCAAGCGAGTTGTTCAGCCAAGCAACAAACTCCCAAGAGAAAGTTAACCAAGGCAGAGAAAAAGCGTGTAAAATTGGACAAGCAGCGGGAACAAGTGGAGGAAACATTAAGAAGCAAAAATATTGAGACGGTTGTTTTTGACAACCCTGATGTGAAGAATATACGTGAAGCTTCCAAAACTTCGAGAAACGACTCCTCAGCTAAAAAGTCAACTCAAGGAACAGAAATTGATTTAGACAAAGCTCGCCACGAAATTGTCAAATTTGGTATGCAGAGTTTAACAGCAAAAGCGTTGGAAGATGCCGAGGCAGCATTAGCAATAAGCTTGGGTGCTCGACCGAATAAAACTCAGGCAGTAAATTATAAACAGCTGCAAATCCAAAGAAGAAAAGAGAAGGAACTAGTTAAGGAGATGGAGGCAACCATGATGAAACCTAAGCTTACACGTAATCTCAAGAAAAATAATAGGGATAATAAACAGGGATCTAATAAACGGGGACAGCAGGGTCCTACTAATGTGCGCCTTCAGAAAGGAGGAAGAGCCTCCGGTAGGAATTCAACAAAACCTGGAAGGCATCAACGCTGACAGAATAACTTTTTTAAGACGAAATTAACTTTGGTTTCCAATTAAATTTTTTTATTGTTCTCTTTTTCCGAATAAAGAATAATTTTGTTTAGCCAATTTTTTCTCTTGCCAATTGTTTTTTCAAAACTTATACTTTAAATTACGAAAAAATAATATATACCTATTATAAATGTAGTATTCATAACAAAACAAAACATTTTAACTTCTTGACGATAACTCAACAAGACATAATAGTCTGAATGAAAAAATATTACGCATTGGAAATAGGAAATGTTCCCTGGTTTGATTTTTGTAACTTCATCATGTCATACTTAACTCTATCAAATTGGATCACCTGAATTATTTTATACCTTGAATTTAGCAAAATGTTGGAAATTACAATTACAAAATATCAAACATATTTTTTAACACAAATTCTTTCCAAAAATACTTTTAAAAGTATTTTTTCCCCTGGATAATATAATTAAAGATGGAAATATGAAAAAGGTCCATAATTTACATCATGGATTCTATAACTGAGACAGTTTACATAGATTTAAGTATTGTTTATAGCATTTATGACAGGTACCGTTCTAGCCTGTTCCTTACACAAGATAACGCTCGTTCTTCAAAAAATTTGAATTTTGTCAAGTCAAGAGAGCACTTAGTTTTTAACTGGAACTAATTAATTTTCCATAAAAATAATAAAACAAATTACAATATAGACTTGACTTGATTTTAAACTAAATTTTATAAAACTAACTAATTGATCAGTCCAATTTTAATGAATTCTCTAAAACAGAATTAGTCAAATGTGGTTTTCTGGATACACTACATATTTTGTTTGAAAAATAACTGAAAAAAAATAATAAAATTGGAGCGCATTTGGTTTAGTATCTTTTGTTGGATGAGTCGATAAAGTATATACTTTGCTAAGGGTATTCATTATAAAATCACATTATTTTGAACTGCTACTGAATATTTGAATGACTAATTTGTCACCGAATGGGCTTTTATAATTCACATCGTTCTGCTGAAAAATATCGTTTGGAATGCCTAGATTAACCAAGAAGATCTTGACCGAAGTATCCGCTGGGTAGGCTATTGGTAGGACGGGCGAGACTAGGACGATTTTCCTACCCTTACCACCACCACAAACCGTATCTAGTTGCTGACGATAAGATGAGATCAAGGGAGGATCAACGAATACCACCGGACAATTCCTTAACCAGCGGGTGTATGGAGCAAGAGTTAAAGTTCTTGATAAATGATCATCCACAGCCATTATGACCAAGTCGAATTGTATGCCTTTGAAATCT